>JAHHFK020003667.1:552500-710919 GCA_024533555.2 Aedes koreicus
AGTGTCGGACACTAAATTTGACCTTATCCGAAATATAGGAGTCTCCCTTAACCCTCTTTGGTCATAGCGGAAAGGTACGCGAAGCCGGGTCGCTTGGGAAAGCGGGCTTCTATATTGAGGGAGACGGTCAATTCCAGACGCTCTGAACGAATTTCAAATCGGAAGCTTTCCAACCAGCCGCCACTCCCTCCGCATCTGTAATTCGGCCATACTCCCTGAGCTCGTCTGCCATCGCTGGACGCCATTTTAGCAGAGACAGCGGTCAAGTTTCGACCCCGCCATCATCATCGGGATTCGTCACCATCTACATCGTTGTCGTCGCCATCTAAGTCGCCAGTACCCCGCAGGCATCAGCCTGTCATCGAGAACTCACCAAAAACCTGCGCAGGTATGTGGAAACCCTTTTTCATGGCCATGATTGTTTCCCAGTGAATTTTTTCCGTAACCGAATGTTCTGTCCAACCCGAATGAGCCGCGAGTAGCCGGGAAATACATTTATTTGATTATTTGTGATTTGAAGTACTGAGTTTGAATTAATTTTCATTTTGGGCAGTTCCGATAGAATTGACTCATCTTAAAATCCGTTCTCGTTTTCCGTTCCGTTGTTTTCAATATCAGGCTTCTCTTCTCCCGTTCCGGTTAGCTCATTCGGATTGAGCGAGTTTAAATTTTGAGTTTTTTTACTTAGGTTCAGAGGGGGAAATCAAGCAGGATTTATTGGCGTTTTTTACATTTAGTGGTTACTTCAATTGTGTTTGAGCCTTGGAGCTAATAGCCGTTCACGAGTCCCCTGAGGTGACTTTCTCAAAAAGGTCGGGCAAATACCAAACGACAGGTGGCCTCCTGCTTGCAGGAGTGGCGCTAAAGCCATCTTGTTTCAAAAACCTCGTGAGAATTCCTCCCCGCGATTAGTAGATCATCGACATACAGCACGATGTAGAGCTCATCATCTTCATCGCTTCGGATAAACTGGCAGTAATCATGACGAGATCGCCGGAAACCCAGCTTGATTAATTCGGTTTTGAATTTCTCATTCCAGCAACGCGGTGATTGCTTCAGCCCATATAGGGATTTCATCAGCTTACACATCATATTCGGTGGAGCCTGGACGCCTTCCGGAATTTCCATGTATATATCCTCCTTGAGATCTCCATGTAGGAACGCGGTTTTAACGTCCATCTGGTGAAAATGGAACTGCTTATGGACGCCTACAGCTAGCACGGTCCTGATGGTAGACAGCTTCGCAACTGGTGCATAAGTCTCTTCGAAATCCACGCCGTGACGTTGCAAGTAGCCCTTTGCTACCAACCGGGCTTTATAACGGGAAGTAAGACCATCTTCAGATTCCTTCACGTGGAATACCCACTTGGATTTAAGGGGCTTCACACCACGCTGGCAGGACGTCAGCTCCCACACACCGTTTGCCTTCATGGACCTAAGTTCGCCATTGATAGCTTCCAACCAATTGGCTCGATCATCCTGTCTCTCTATGTCGCTGTAGCACTGAGGGGTATCTGTGAAATACGATCCACCAGAAGTTGCTCTGTAACCAGTGAAAAAATTCAACAACTTACCGGGGAGCCTGCGCTCCCGTTCGCTGCGCCTCAACGTCGGCTGTCCATCGGACTCGAGTTGTACTATTTGCGAAGGGAGCGCTCCGGTTTGATCCATCTCGAAAACGTCCCTGCCATTACTAAGCAGTGTACCCGCTTGTAACAGAGATTCGTCATCAGCCAGCGGTTCAGCATCAGGAGTGGGAGTGCCTTCACGAAATGTTTGACGTTCTTCGGTCAACGAATCTGAATCTTGAATCATTTTTTCTTCATACTCGTACTGTACGACTAGTGGAACCTTTTCATGCTCTTCCCGACTCTTTTCATAGGGAAAACTGGTTTCATGAAACTTTACATCTCGGGCAATTATGATTCGTCTGCACTTCCGGTCCCACAAACGATAACCGTTGGGAGCATATCCAACCATGACGACTTCGATACTCTTAGCATCCATTTTTTTTCTATGCTGGCAAGGGATCCATGCGAACGCTTTGCAACCAAAAAACGGAGTTTTTCCAGACTTGGCCTCTCGCTGTACCAACACTCAGCCGGCGTTAGGTTTCTCGACAGGGCGGCGGTAGGACTTCTGTTTAACAGATAAACTGCTGTAAGGACAGCTTCCGACCACATTGTTTTGGGAACATGTGAATCGATCAGCGTAGTGCGGACCTTCTCAACTACGGTTCGGTTGAACCTTTCCGCGACGCCGTTTTGTTGAGGCGTATATGCAACAGTCGGTTCAACCTGAATCCCTTTCTGCGAATAAAACTGCTTCTGGTTGTTGGAAAGATACTCACGGCCTTGATCAATTGTCATTCTGGATATCTTCATATTGAACTTCGCCGTCACCATCGCCTCGTACTCACGGAATCGAGTGAACAGCTCCGACTTTCTCTTCATCCGGAACAGCATAGCGAAGTGGGTGTGATCGTCTATGAAGGAAACGAAATATTTTGATCCATCCCACGCAACTAATTCGATCGGCCCACAGACGTCGGAATGGATTCTTTCCAGTGGTCTTGAGGATATTGGACGGGTTCCATTAAACGGTTCACGGCAAAGTTTCCCTTGTACGCACGCGTCGCAGAGCGCCAACTTGTCTGCCTTGAAATCAACGCCATCAACAAGGTTGTTACTTACGATCGCTTTCATTCCTTGTTGACTGAGATGCCCGAGCCTCCGGTGCCACAAACTCGCTTCAGCTTGACACAGATTTGCAGAAGGCACTGCAATGTCGACCTCAATCTCGTACAAGTTACCTCTCAAATTCGCAGTAGCAATGACTTCGTCGTCCTTTTTCAGAATCGCCACGCAATCGCAGAAGATTACCACAACTCCACTCTTTAACAGTTTTTTAACTGACATCAGATTGTCTCGTAGTTCAGGAACGTAGAGCACATCCTTCATATGCAACGGAGTATTTTTGTTGCTGCATCCGACGATGGTTCCAATAAACTTGGACACCAGTATTTCTCCGTCTTTGGCTACTTGAATCTCGATGGGTTGCTCCAGCTTGCGAGATTCCGAAAATACTTTCGCTTCATTCACCAGGTGGTCGCTTGAACCCGAATCGAGCTTGAATACCAACTTTCCGCTTCGTGATTTTTTAGTCTTCTGACTTGCGACAAAACTCACCGCTCTCCGTTGGTCTTGTTGATCCGCCGAATTAGCTTCAATGCCCTTCTCTCGACAGTCCTTCTTCATATGTCCTCGTTTTCCACACTTGTGACACTTGCCTTGAAACTTCATGAGCTTCCGGTTCTTGTTTCCAGAAAACGCCGCTAATTTTACCTCACCTGAGTCCTTGTGACGTTCGGTTCGTTTCAGCTCTTCCGCCAATAAGCGTTGCTTCACTACTTCCAAATTCAGCTCTTCCTCAGGAATGTTTTCAAGTGCAGTCACCAACGGGTTGTACGTGTTCGGTAGGGTTTGAAACAGCGAAATGACCAGGTCAGCTTCGTCGATCTTCACCCCAGAGGTCTTCATTTGCCGGATCAAATCTTCAAAAACCAACAAATGCGCTCGCATCGCATCACCGTCCCGCAGCTTCAGACGATTAAGCTGCTTCCTCACCAGGTTTTGAGTGCTGATCGATCGCTTCGCAAAGGTATTTTCAAGCGCCTTCCACATTTCTTTAGCCGTTTCCTTCTCACAGACGATCGCCAGGCATTCATTAGCAAGAAAACTGACGATGTAAGATTTGGCCTTTCGATCGGATTCCAAAAACTTCACCTTCTCAGCAGCAGCTTCCGGTGCATCTTCAGTTAGCGTATTCAAAACGCCGACGGAGTCCAAGAACATCTTCACTCGGAAACTCCAGTGCTGGAATCCTGCACCACCGTTGAATTGTGGGATGCCACACACAGCTTCTCTCGTAGAGGTGCCCATAACATTCTATTAATAAGGGCAGAGGTTGATTAATTAACGTGTGGTTTATTAGAAGTTTAGTTTCGGAATGCTTGTCAAAGAAGCCAATATTGCTATGATGGAATTTTAACGATTGCTTGAATTGCTTGAGGTTGCTTCGATGTCATTAACTTTATTTATATTATTTATTTACACAAAATTCCCAAGACATTAAAATTAAATTACATTTAAAAACTCGAATGAATTTAACACATGATCGATCGGCCATAAAATTTAAAAATTTAAAATCCCTTTTGTAAATATTTTGTTAATGTGGGTTTTTTTTTTTGTATTTTTTTTTTAAAATATTTTAAAATAAATTATTTTTTTTTTTTTTTTTTTTTTTTTATTATTTTTTTTTTTATATTATTTTTATTATATTGGGGGGGGGGGAAAAAAAAAAGGGGGGGGGGGGGGGGGCCCGGGTGGTCCTTTTTCTTTGTTGGGGGGGGGGAGGGGGGGGGGAAAAAAAACAACAACCAATAAAAAATCTTTCCACAAAAAAAAAAATATTTTTTTTTTTTTTCAGATCATCCATGGAATTCTCAAGTATTGTGTAATATGGCTATGATAATGCATGTCCATCTACAATTGCAGCAGAATCAGCAGCATGCAGACATTACAAATATAATTGTTATTATCATTTTATATTATAAAATCCCTTCACAAGATTTCTTTATACTATTTTCAGCTTCGCATTTGCATCGTTGTAAGTTTTGACCCACCTAACTCACGTTATGTATTTGAAAACATAGGATGGTTTTTACATCTTTACGACAAATTCTAAAAAGAAAAGAAAAAAAAATTCTTCGTCCAAAATAATTAATTCAAAAACTAACATTGTTTGTGATCCTATATTTTATATTTTACAGACATAAAGAATCTTTTATGGGTCCAGTAGGAAAAAAGAGTTATCGAAGAATTTCCTGTCATTTATTTTTAATTTTTTTCGTTTTGGATTTATTGAGATTCCGTTTTTGGGCAGTAATCATACTCATATGAAATTGATTTCGCATAATTGTTTGCTTAAATTTTCTCTACTATTTTGCTAGGCTGCCAGGTGATCAACTTTATTTCATTATATCACGTTGGAATTTTCGCAATTTTAGAGTTTCAATCATCTAGCATCACAGCGGAAGAGGCAAATAGCGCATTTAATTATTATATGTACATTATGTAGTATTTCTTTACAACATCGTATTATTTCCATTTATCATGACCTTCACATGTTCATACAACAAACGTGATTAAGGCGGTATCTGGCTTAAACACGAAACATACCTTTAATTAATGACCTTCTAGCATTCCATATATGTCCAGTATATAACGCAGAAAATTACAGCTGTGGTAAGCTTTTGAAAATTACGGAATCTGTGGTAGGCTTTTGCACTTTATCCTGAATGTATTTTTCATTTCCGGTTTGCAAATGGACTTTTTACCAGTTCTGAGCTGATCTGATTCATGCAGCGCTGTGCGCCATTTGGCTAGTGTTTGATGTAACATTTCAATCTTTGTCATTACTTCATCATAACTTACAATATCATTATATTTGGTAATATTCTTTTATTGAGATGATTTGAACATAACTTATTGTTTTTGTTTTTGCCCATTTTTCTTTAACTCCCTTCCAGTTAAATCTTACCTTTCCTATATCGGTAGCAATAACTATTAGACCAGCAAAAATAAAAGCAGAATGCTGTTATAAAATCAGCACCAGCAAATCAGCAAATAGTGATTATGGCAAGAGTTAATTAAAATGAGTAAATGTATGTTTTGTAAAGTTTCAATATATTTAACAAAATTTTTAAGGATACCTCAAATCAAGATTTTTGTGAATTGCTGCTATCGCTGAAAACGAACGAAAATGTGCTTAAGCGCAAACCACAGAACTCTACACTTTAACATTTTTCAACATTTCTTGCATTTCAGGATCAACCAAATGAAGATCATATATAATAGATACGAATGCTTGCAATATTTTTCATTTAAATAAATACACCATTACATAAATATTTCATGGGAATGGGAGGGACCATCAGGGCACCCGATTGGAGCGCTCTGGGTGGGGAGAAAAGGAATGTCAACTCCCCATTGCTAACAGTTTGTGAATAGAGGTCAGGCACTTCTCCCCGCCCATTGGGGCATCCTTACGTTAGATAGCTTGCTCTTTTGACCAATTGTTCAATCTTGTTGTTGGAAGGAGATTCTTTATATCCCTGTGGATACGTATAAGTGATGTTGCATATCGATGCACCCAACCCCTTGTTTGCCCTTCATGCAATAGCATGACTAGGATAATCAGTAGTTAGTAAAGCTTGATCAAGTCTAACAGAGAGGAGAGCCCATTGCTGTCGGACTTAGTTTCCGTGCTACAATGGGTGGTAGTACATATCATACATAATTAATAACTTATGCCACATGTGTGTCCCTAAAATTGTATCCACGGTATTCTTGTGATATCATTGTTCATGTTTCTATGAAAACAGTTAATTTATTACGCGGGAAAATATTCTGTATATCTAGAAAAGCAAATTTAGGTCATACGAACATCGTGAAGGTATTCTGTCAGCTAAACCAGTGAAATTATGATAACTAAACAAATGTGGGAAAACGATAATCTCGCCTAAGTGAACATCTATGAATTGATGGATAGAGTCTTAACTGCTTACTCGATCAACATGATGCCAACATGATTTTGTCGATTGTTACTGAATTTATGACATATTTGAAACCTAAGCCAAATGAAGGAGCAAGGCTGATATTACATCCCGTTGTTTAATATTCACTATAACCAGATATGAATAGCAGTGGTTGCTTCAATATATTTCCAAACTATGTTTTGATTTTGGTAACATGTACCTTTTTCACTGATTAAAAAAGCTGGCTAAAATGGCCCACCTGACGAGTAAGATGGCTAGTATATGGAATAAAAAGACAATTTACAAGAAAAATTTGGATATATTAAAGCCTATCCACGTTAAATTTCGGACACTTTTCTTTCAGTGTAGATTTTGAATTATTTCACGGATCGCTGAAACGTTTCACTTTTATGACAGCTGAAGCTCTCCGCTTTATTTAGTGGTACAACATGTTTACATTCTTGTTATATTCAGTAAAATAGCGTCGAATCAAGTGGAAGTGCGCAAAGGCATTTTGTACGAACGGCAGCAAAATCCGAATTTATCGGATCGCATTCTTGCCAAGAAACAAAAACTACCGAGACGTACGGTGTTTTTTGTTTGCAAATCATTTGACCAGCGCTTGACTGTTGATCGGAAGGTTCGAAGTGGAACAAATCTAAAAGTATGCTCCCGACAAATGCACAAGAAGGTGGTAGCCATTATTGAGAAGATCCCAATCTATCTGAGCGAAATGTGGCTTGCAAAGTTGGGAAGTCAAAATCGTACGTACGAAAAGTGAAGCAGAGGCAAGGACTGAAGGCGTACAAAGTGAAAAAGGTGCCCAACCGTGATGACAAGCAAAATTTCACTGATGAAGTTTGTCAGAAAATTTCACTGCAAAAAGTCGTGCTGAGGAGCTTTACACCATTTTTTTTGCAAACATTTTCTTTTACTCGAAGACTTTAAACAGCTTCCGGGTCTGGCTTTTTATACCGCAATGCAAATTTCCGAAAAAGTATTTGATTTGGCAGGCCATATGTAGTTGTGGTCGAAAATCTAAAATTTTCGTCTTTACCGGCACCACCAATAAGGATTTGTACGATAAAGAATGTCTGCAAAAGCGGTTGCTACCGTTTATCAGAAGCTACGACTCTTCAGCACGGTTTTGGCCTGATTTGGCATCTTGTCACTATGCGAAATCGGTCCTGAAATGTTATAAGGTAACAGAGGTCAAATACGTTCCAAAAACAGCCAATCCACCAAACTGTCCAGAACATCGCCCAATAGAGAAGTACTGGGCTCTAGTTCAGCAAAAAATCTTCGAAACTAAGAAGAAAACAAATGGTACCGATGATTTCAAGAGAAGATAGAGAATCGTCACGGCGGATAAACAGTCGATTTTGTTGAGTTATGTGTTAAAATGTTTTGCTGCTATTATTTTGATGTCCGAAATTTAACGTGGACAGGCTTTAATAGAAACACCATTAAATCACTTGTTTTTTTTGTGTTTATTAAGTGAATTTTATATATTTCCCTTGCGCTGAACTGGCCGGCTTGACGTGCCGCAAGGGCTCAGTAGGGATCAAGACCCGAAGCTAAGAGTCAGTTCCATTATGGTTATATCATCGAAATTTTAAGTTCATTATTCTTTATATGCTATACAATTTCAGATCATCCATGGATAGCCCATGTTTTGTAAAATAATTTAAAATCAATTTTTTTTTTTCGGGTGGCTATGATACATTATCTAAGCTTTCAGGTTCATGGTGGATGTGCGGGTCCATATACAATTGCAGCAGGACCACAATCTTCAGATATGTAAATACAAATGAAATTATTATCACTTTATATTATAACATCCATTCACTACATTTTGCATGCTTTTTTATAAGTCATTTTCAGCTTCGCATATATGCATCCTTGTCAGTTATAGCTCATCTAACCTACGTTATGTATTTGAAAAGATAGGAAGGTTTTTAATGTTTTTTTTTAAAAGGATCATATTCGAAAAATTCTACTTAAAAAAGCACTTTCCTTCTCCATCAGAAATATATATTAATTCAAAAACTAACAGTTTACAATCATTCATTTCCTATTTCACAGACATGAGGAATCATTTATGGGTGTACAAGAGCTATAGAGTTTTTAGATTCATACTCATCTGAAATTTATTTCGCCTTATTATTAGCTGTCTTCAGTTTTTCCAATATTATGATATTAATACCATCTAATTTTTATTTTCAGTAAATACCAGTAGATGTATATATTCTTGTACTACGCTATTATGTTCTTGACTATTATTGTGAAAACAAATTCTAATCTAGTAGATCTTAATTCAATAGAGACTGCAACAGTGGAAGTCTTTCGATGAGTGGATGGTAGATTAGTTACAGATATATTATTTATATAGTTTACTGGTTGTGGTATTATATTTTATATTATAACGTCAGTTATTATTTATGTTATGATTTAATTATGTGAATAATTGCATTCAATTATTTCATTAAAATCGCTATTTGTGATCTATAATTGCAAGGAAAGGAACAGAATCGAATTTTAGGTTTACTATCTGTTGTTATAGTCAGATTATATGGATATAGGTTTTATGAGTAATTTTAAATCATTTTTTTTCTCGCAGCTAATGTCTAGACTTTCAGGTCACAAATGGAATTTTATTTTCATTCTTATATTCATTCATATATTATGTCATTATAATATTCATTCGTATATTTATTATAATTATAATATTAATTCATATATATACATTACATATGAATTAAATATAATGGGAAGGGAGGGAGCAAGGGTATACTCAAGCTGGAATTGGACAATGGAGTGGTATGAAACCGGCGTTAGAAAGAACAAACATTATTTCCTTTTCCTACGTTCGATTGTGGTGTGTGATTCTATCAACAATTTCAGTGAGAGTCACGCGCCCTTCTTCACAAACCATCCCGTAGAAAGCTTAATGAGTATTGCGAATTGGGTTATTCGATTTGTTGGATCGTATCGTTGGAAGGAGATTCTTATGTTCCCGCGGGTTTCGCGTAAGTGTCTCTGCTTACGGGTCCGCCCCACCGTTTTTGGCCCTTCATACAGCGTTACTGTGAATGCAAACCGGTAACTCAATTTGATCTTGCTATTAAGTGGAGCTGCATACATGACAAGGTCTTAGAAGGGATGGTGGCTACCTTACATACATACATTAAGTGAATTTTATATATTTAATAAAATGATTAATGTTTCCCGTGTTCACAGTGTTATTATGGATCATTGCTTGTAACCGTTTCTTTATTCTATATGGATTATTATAAAAAAAATTACAATAAACTGTAATTTTGACAAAACTTTCCGATAACCGTTTTTGATAACGGGCTGTCTGAGTCGTGCCAAAGATAGGATCCACCGGTTAGGGCGATTGTTTTGATTTTGGATTTTGTTTTGTCATTTCGAGTCGTAGACATTTTAACATTTCAAAAGGGTAGCTCAAAATGTCCTAAACAGAAGCAATTGTGATAGCAGTTCGAACAAAATATTTGACGTATTTGCTATGATACTAACGTTCAATTTGCGATATGACAGGAGGCTATGCACTAATGTTATGCTATTGATGTTGATATTGCTTCTGCTATGCCCCAATTTTCTGCCAAAATGTCATTAATAAGAAGAGCGATTGATTGTTCAAAAACGTCTCATATTATGAATTTTCTTTCCACTTTCTCATCCCATCAGTAGAGAACCGTCTTACCCCGTGATAATATTTTTAATTTGAAGCTTCAATTTCAAAAATACTCCGCAAACCTATTACTTTTGGTAACAACCTACCGAGACCGCTTTAACACTATTTTTCGGAGAGATGTTCCATATATGCTTTTTTTTTCCTTTAAGTATGAGTGGTTGAAAAAAAGATCACTTACTAGGTAAATCGTTTTGTTTTGGTTGTGTTTTGACATCATGAATTGATCCTATGAACATGGTAGCTCAAAATGCTCGAAACAAAGGCAAGTACACTTGAGATTGAAAATTTAGTGACTTTCACTATGTAATCTTAGTAAACCAGTATACCAGTATAACTCCAACTGGCCGTTTTACATCTCCCGCCCACTGCTGAATAAAGACACGTTACATCGGGGGCTTGGATTAATCTGAGCTTTTTTGCAGATGGCATCGGAAGTGTAATGAAATCTACTACACAAGAAAAGCACACTTCATGAGTTCGTGTAAAGAACATTTTCTAAATGGACTCCATAAAGCTCACATCGCCAACCAACAACGTTTTTGGCCAGGAGGGTTCGAATTCCAGCCTTGTGTAGCACTGGGCCCATTCTAGCGTGAGTATATATGTACATGTGCCAAACAGCCACACAAGCCGATCTGCAGCATCATTCCAGTGAGCAAATTATGTCGTGGACTTTGCCTCTAACTACTTTTGATGTTTCAAATATTTGCTACAGGCGGAGAAATCGTATTAAACACACCGGCCTTAAAACGGTAACGATGCCGAACGCAAAATAATCGCCCAACTAGCCTCCATCCACAAAACCATCCCTTGCCCTGTTGCTTGAGCTGCTGCTAGGAGAGGTACAACGTATACTTACGGCTTTATTAAGTTTAATTTAGGGAGCTTGTATTAAATTATTTTCGGATACATAGTGGAAAGTGGTGAACGCAGGATGGAAATTCGGAGAATGTTTTCTCTTTAATTAAGTTTGAAAACAAGAATAAATATCAAATTCATAATCAAATTCGAAAACTTCTTAAGCTCCACATGCCTATATTGTGTTAGCAGTACTGTGCTTGTGTGTTCAACTGTTTCAGGTTGCCTCAGCGGACAAAAGACCGGACCGTTTGCATGCTGTGAAGTTATGCTTGCGTCCTCGGAATTAGAGACATTCCAAACTTAAAATAGAAACGATTAAATTTATGAATCGGTTCATATTCGTATGACATCCTACTGTTTCTATGCTTGTGCCGAATACGAATTTAATATAAACGTTTACAACATAGTTCTTTTGTTTATTGTTCCGCATATCTAATGTGATTTATTGTATTCGATTTCAGAGGTCGAAGATTACTACAGAAGGTTAGAACATTTCTAAATTAGATCATTCGATCCGTTAAGCCTACTTCTTGTTTTTCAAAAAATAAGGCTTTCAATGGAAATCAGCTGAGGAATATAAAAATGATGCACATCTGCTGTCAGAAACCATCAAACCATTGACATGTTCCAAATTTTCCTCTGCTAAAGGTAGTAAATGTGGCTAAAAAATAATTGTAAACGCGTTGAAGCGGGCATGCATTGAAACATTTTGAACCTAAACATACATTTTGCTTCAAATTACCCATTTCATAAACCTGGGTTATGTAATAATAGTCTTGATAGCACTATATGAAGATCAATGCATTAAAGTATTGAAAAGTACGAAGATTGGGCATCAGATAAAAATAGGCTGGAATAGTTATTGTTATTGCTTTCAATAGTATGCAAGGTGCACTTCCACAGTTATAAATTAAAGAAGATTGACGCCTGCATAATTTCTGCTTTATAGATGTGTACTATAAGAGTGGCAAGATAAATCAAATTCTATCGTATTATACACCAGAACCAGAAGCCACCAGCGCTATCCCCGACTAAGCTACAGGAGAAACATACACTGATAGGCAAAATAAAGTGCCCACCTCTTCGTTTTTTCAATTTCTCTCATTTACTTGGTTCAAATTAAAGTAAACACACTGTATTTTTTTTATTATCTTATTTTTTATATTCTTTTTGAGTTTCACTTATACTGAATACTAAAAAAAAGGAGTTTTACTCAAAGAAAAAATAAATCAATTTGTGTTGAAAAAAAAAACAGTGACAAAATAAACTGCCCACTTCAAAAATCGATATGTTTTCGATAAGTTTCCATTGGAAGACCCCTCGATTGTTTATGTTTTGATATTTTGACATGTTTTGAAGCAAACGGCTCAACCTGGTGCATTTGGATACGTGATCGCATTTGATTCAATTGAAAAAAATGGAGAACGCAGTGCTTTCGAAAGCAATTCCCTTGTGTATCCGAAAATTGGTCGTTCGTGATGTGCAAAACGGTGAATCGCACCGGGCTGTCGCTAAGAAGTACAGTATCAGTAAGGCAGCGGTTGGCAAAATTCTTCTGAAGCTTAAAACGTTTGGATCAGTGGTGGATCGCCCTGGCAGAGGCAGGAAGCGGAAAACGGATGCGAGAACGGACACCAAGATCATGCGCGAAGTCAAGAAGAACCCGAAGGTAACTGTCCGCGAGATCTGGGAAACCCTTCAGTTATCGGTCGAACTGTTCGTCGCCGTCTCGTAGCACAGGGGTTGAATAGCAAACTTGCCCGGAAGCGCCCATTTATCAGCAAGGCAAACAAAGCCAAACGGCTTAAGTTTGCTAAGGAGCATGCTGATAAGCCCCTAGAGTTCTGGAAAACGGTTCTCTGGACGGACGAATCAAAATTCGAGCTGTTTAACCGAAAGCGGCGGGTTCGTGTTTGGTGCAGATCGGGAGAGCAGCTTCAGGAGCGCCACATCCAAGGCACGATGAAGCATGGAGGAGGAAATGTGATGGTCTGGGAGTGTTTTTCGTGGGGTGGAGTGGGAAGCATTGTGAAAATCGACGGGATAATGACGGCAGATTCTTACATCAACATCCTGCGAGAAAATTTGGAGGTTTCGCTGATCCAGACGGGCCTTGAAGAGAAGTTCGTATTCCAGCAGGACAACGACCCGAAGCATACTGCCAAGAAGACCAAGTCTTTCTTCCGGTCTTGTCGGATCAAACCGCTGGAATGGCCTCCACAAAGCCCGGACCTCAATCCCATCGAGAATTTGTGGGCGATTCTCGATGCCATGGTTGACAAAACTGGTGTTACCAATAAAAATAACTATTTTGAAGCCCTGGAGCGCGCCTGGGAAGAGCTAGATCCACAGCACCTAAAGAACCTGGTCGAGAGCATGTCGAAGCGCCTGCAGGAGGTCCTGAAGGCCAAAGGAGGACACATCAATTATTGAAATGCTTTTATTTTACTTTAATTTATGTTTTCTGTAGCCTAAATGAAGTGGACACTTTATTTTATCACTGTTGTTTTTTTTTTTTTCAACACAAATTGATTTTTTTTTCTTTAAGTAAAACTCCTTTTTTTCAGTATTCCATAAGTGAAACTTAAAAAGAATATAAAAAATAAGATAATAAAAAAAATACAGTGTGTTTACTTTAATTTGAACCAAGTAAATGAGAGAAATTGAAAAAACGATGAGGTGGGCACTTTATTTTGCCTATCAGTGTAGATTTAGCCAATCTTAGTCATTTTAGTACACATAATTGAATAACTTGCTAACAGTTGTATTTTATAACGTGATTTTTGAATAACCTTGTCAAATATTATGAATGTAACCTGCCAACTAGTCAGTCATTACTGTGTACAGATTAGTATTGTTAACAGCTACATTTTTACCCAACGACTTTTTTTCGGTAATACGACAGGATATGCTTTTTAGCGTGTTTCCCATAAAATAAAATTAACTTTGCTCTCAAACATAATCCAATATAAATATTTGTATCATTAGAAGGCAACAGTTTTCGAATCAATCAAAAACGCTGGATACCGTAACCATCAATTTAAGCTTTATAATGGAGATTGCTCCAATGTGGGCCTATAGATCTAGGATTGGGCCTAATGATAAAAATCACCTGTTCTTATTCTTTTGCTATTTGTATGTCAACTGATTAATGCATGATTTTATTTTTGGTTCCAGCAAAATTTTTTTCCTTGATTTTTTGGCCTAGGCCCGACATCTCCTAATTCCGATTGCTGTAATAGATATGCAACTATAATAAATATGCAACGAAAACATTGTTCAATATCCATTTGTAAGCACCACATGACGCGTTCATCTAACAAAAACAAAAAGAACAACATAACATCTCTTTCTCCAAAGACGTTTGTTATTATGCACCACTAAAATTATTAAAATAACTAGAATGATTGTTATTAAAAAACTATCTAAATTTAAACTAACACTCCACTTTTCAAAATTAGAAATAGATAACAAAAATGAAAAAATATTTCAAACTATCAAAAACGAGCAAGTTCCATAAAATTCCACTAGAAAAAGCTTAATTTCTGATAGGTATGCCTCTTCGTCTGCGCCTTACATATTTCTTCAGTGTCTTCAGTGTCAGTTTAAATTTGCATATTTCTCCAATAACCAAAATTAGAGCCGGATTTACAGTTGTGGGGGATCAGCAACTATGAACTTGTGAGGGCCCCTTCAATTTCTGTACATCTATGATCATGCTGAACAATAAATTCAGTAAAGCATTATATCTCCGAAAGTATCATTAAAAATTAAGAGATTAAGTACAAACTGGTATTCAATAACTTAAAACGCCTTCCTTAGCAATTTTCTTTGCTAAAATGAGTAAATTGTTAACTTCATTAATAATCTAATTATCCTGAGCATTCAGCGTCAAATTCACTAGCCTGATATTAGTGATTGATTTCCTAAGTCTATTTTTAATTAATTTCATTTCAATTCAAAATGCTTAGGTAAATCCGTAATCAATTTCTACATTAGGAAAAGTTAATTATTGTACGGAGTATTTCATACTGAAATCATTAAGAAAAGGCTCTACTGTGCACCGACTTTCATAACTTGGTAATCTGCGAGAGTCTTGCCAACGAAGATGTCGCAAAGCAAAGCGTATAAACCTTCGCTGAGCGGCTTCGATCCTCTGGACTGCATTTTTTGGTAGAAAGGGGACCAAACGACAGCATAGTACTCCAAAAAAGGACGGACCAAAGAGCAGTATAGTGCCTTCCAGCAATAACTTCTTTCTTAGCATTTCAAGCTTATTGCTTTCGCAATTAGCTTATTGCTTGCTCTCAACTTAGTGTTCTAGATGCACTTCCACAGTTATTAATTAAGAGCTTTCGATGCCAGGTACCATTTTTGCATTAGTATGAGTGTGTGGCAAGTACAGTCATACCCTATATGCCCAGGGAGTCGAGAAATTTTTCCCTAACGAAAAATTCCTAGACCAGACCGGGAATCGAACCCAGCCAGGTGTTGCTTTGTAGCTGCGCCTTTACCGACTGAGCTAAGGGAGGACCCAACAATAAACGTCTTTGAAATTTTTTGCGATACGGAAGACGAATCCTAGCTGCGATGAGGCCTTAGAATTAATATAGGAAATGTGGTTCTCGATTGACCGTTTAGAGTCGAGCATGACTCCCAGATCCTTGATTGCTGTGTCACGTTTCAAGCGCGTTCCCCGAAGGATGTAGTCGTGGAGATACATCGCACATTTTCGGCCAAAGGAGATAGCCGAGCATTTGGATATAATTCTGATTATCCGGCACCAGTCGTCGAACACTTACAGTTCCTGCTGAAAAAGTGGGCGTCTTCTGGACATTTTGTAACGTAGTTCAGCTTCAAGTCGTTCGCGTAGGATAATTTCAGGCATCTGTGGACCAAGTTCACCGTTTGCATCCCTTTCTGTGTAATGGGAATAAAAACGAGTCTTTTCAGCATTCAGGAAACACGCCAGAAGTTATTGACAAATTGAAGACCGTAGTCAAGGGCGCATCAAGTTTGTTTAGGCAACGCTTCGGGATAATTGAAGGAATACCGTCAGGACCGCACCCAGTTGAAATTTTCATCTGCTTCCCGGCTAACATCACCATATCACTATGAATAGTGAGTGCAGAGCCAAATACATCCAAGCAGGGAGCAGAAGACACTGCTGAACTGCGTACGGAACAAGTTGGCGATATCCACGACAGAGTCAGCTTCAAGAGTGCCAACAGTCATAGTGGAGGGTAAACCGGTTTTCTTCCGTTGTTCATTCATTAACCGCCAGAAGCTTTTCGGTTTCGTTTTGAGACGGCTCTGCAATTGAGACTGCTGAGCGTTGTACAAGCTGTTATTGAGGTATTTGTAGTCGTCGTTGGCGCGTGCGTAGTTTGCCCTCATGGAATCGGTGCGATATTTGCTGTGTTTCCTCGAGCAGCCCTTTTGACTTGTTCCAGATGTTTGAGGTCGGAATTAGACCAGGCAGGCTTGGGAGGCTTACTGTCGATTTTCTTAGGCACGAATTGATAAACGGCGTTCAGCAAAATACCACACATAGTCGAAGCAGCAAAATTAGCATCCCCATAGTTCCAATCCACACCGACGAGAAAGTTGTTCATTCATTTGAGTCGTACTTTGAATTTTTCCTTTGAAGTTCGTCCGGAAAGAGCATCGGCTTACTCACTCGTTCTTGGATATTTCGGTAGTTCTTCAAAGCCGACATCTACTTTTTCATTTTTTTCCTATTTTTTCTACTTTTCAACAAGCACCCCAACAAGACCCTGAAACAGAACCTGGTTGCCAAACGCCACGCAAAAATGCTGTACGAGTAAGTTTTGATGAAATACAACGGAGGCATTTAGATGGACGATAAAACATATGTTTGAATGGACTTTGGACAACTCTCGGAACACAAATTTTAGCTTGTTAAACGCAAGGGTGATGCTCCAGGTAGATGTACGTTATGTGATGTGATGTGATGTAATAAGAACCCACCATCAGTGCAAGGATAACCTATGTCTGCAGGACTATCTTCAGCCGGTTGCATTGTATAAAAACCTTCCCGGACCACAATACTTCACTGTACGCAAGGACAGGAATATCTCCGAAACGAAGAAGGCCATTTTCACCGAAAATTTTGGCAAGAAGGTGATGTTGTGGCAGCCAATATGCGAGTGCGGCAAAATATCTAGCCCGTACGTAACATCGGAGACAATGAACACCCAGAAGTACATCAAGGAATGCCTCTAGAAGAGTTTATTGCAGATGATCAAGCGGCATGATCGTCCAGTCATATTTTGGCCTAATTGGGAATCATGGCATTACGCTAAGGGCACACAAGGGTAGTACAAAATTCAAAATGTCTGTATCGTGCCAAAATTCATGAATCTGCCAAATTACCCAGAGGCACGGCCAAAATCAAGACAAAATGGGAATTCATATAACCAGCGGATGACATTGAAAAAATTAAAAAGGATTGGACACATTTTAAACCTTTTGAAAGTGTGCTTATTATTCCTAAAACAGTATATAGTAGGAATTTCAATGTTTTGACATGAAATGGCCAATTGATCATACGCGAAAATCATTTAAGTGAAATAAAGTAGTTTATAATAATTTGTTTTGTGAAATTTGGGGCAGAGTATAGCGAATATAGCTTCAAATGGAATACCTAAAAAGATGATAAAAATAAATTTCACAACGATGGATTTGAACAATAATCCTTAATGATGAGATGAACTTGCATCTACGAATAGACCCGATATGGTGCTTATAGACCGACATTACATCCAAACTCTTAGAAAGCTTTCGACTTAATAAAATTAATTGGTTAACTTTCCATGGTTCAGAATAGCAAACGTCTCATGAGGCATGTCTAAGCAAAAGTTATAAATAGTTGAATATCGTTCCTAGCTCAATCACTTTATGATTTTAAATTAAAATTGTAATCAACCGCTGCATATTAGGCTGAGTCAAGGGACATGACCCTACATTAAAACATTATAATCAGTCAGAGAGTGAGATAGCCGCGGCACAGTTAGTCAGCGCATTTTGATCCACAACTGAATTGAAAAGATTAGTGGAGTTTTCGATTATTGAAGTAAGTGTAATTAACCAAATATTTGAACTGTTATTCTGAATTTAGTCCATTAAGTTTAAGGATAAACTCCATCAGGTTTCGTCTAAGTACCGCACAGTTACGGTAGAGACTAGTAGGTTGAGGTAGGTTTAGCTAGCAATTAGAATTACTTATCAATGGTCAGTCTAAAAAACACAGTAGATTGTACGCTCTAGGTTTCCCCGGGTTACACACCTGAAAAAAACAGTAGCATACTGAAATTGTAAGAGATTATCATATCGGCTGAATGTTCCCGGCCTGACACCCAGGCGGCGCCACAAATAAAAATTGAATACTTTTTGTTTAGCAAGTACCAACCTTCAAAAGATAGCTCAACATTTCATGGCATTCCGACTATTAGTTGAAAAGCCACAGTGTTTTTGGTCGCACTGCTTTTGTGATTTTCAAGACAATGGATAAAATAGAGTTTCGCGTTTTTTTATCCATTGTCTTGAAAATTACATAAGCAGCGTACTAAAATGCCGGAATGTTCAATGCCGTGAAATATAGACAGCTATCTTATAAAGGTTGAAACTTCCTTTAAAAAAAATAAAGAAAAACAATTTTGCGTGTTAATTAAACATTGTGTTTGGATGGGCATAATGCCATTGCATAGCAAAAACTTGCCTTGATAAGTGTTATCCAAACTCTGCACCTCCACCAATCATTGACTGGTATGCTGAGTTTAAACGCGGTCGTAAGGACACCGTCGGTCTGGTCGGCTAAAAGAGGTGGTTACACCGGAAAACATTAAAAAAAAACTCCACAAAGTCGTTTTGGAAAATTGTAAAGTGAAGTTGCAGGAGATAGCTGATACTTTGAAGATCTCAAAGGAATGCGTGAGCTTTATTTTGCATGAATATTTGTCCATGGGAACGCTGTTTTCTAAATAGGTGCCGCAACCAAAGTCTACGCTCCATACAAAATTTCAAAAAAAATGTTTACAGAAAAGTCTACTAGAGGGGAGGGGGGTTCTTAGATTTTCGAAAATGAGACTACGTGGTTTATAAACAGACCCTTACTACACTCCAAATCCGCTGGCAGCTGAGTGGACAGCAGCCGGTGAACCTCACCCAAAGCGGCGTCCGTTTTTTGGGATACGCATGATATTTTGTTCATCGACTACCTTGAAAAAGGCCAGACCATCAATAGCAATTAGTACATGGGCCAACTAGTTCGATTGAACAAAGAAATCTCAAAAAAACATCCCCATATGCAGAAGAAAACAGTGATTTTCCACCAAGAGAACGCACCGAGTCACAAGTCGAAAGCTACCATGGATAAATTGCACAAATTTCAACTCTAGATCAACATTTCAACTCTAGATCAACATTTAAATTGGTCATATTCCTCATCAGGGTTTGTCATATTTTCTTTAGTCGACTATATTCGTCAACTTTCTCTTGCGGTAATAACTCAGCTGTACAAATGTTTCACGCTACGTTTGATTCACTTTATATTTTACTCGTTGCTATTTCACAGTTTGCAGTCTGATTTTTGATGTTCACGCCTTTTAAGTAAACAAAAAATAAGAAATTGTTTATAAATTTTAAATCATTCTGTAGTTTAATGTCCATAGTTTGATATCCTTAATCTTTTACACTATGGTTTAGGTACATGATGAGAAATGTACATAATGGCAACTATATATATGACTACCAAATATATACAGTTGGTCAATCACTTTTCAACCGAGTTATGTAAGACTTTTGACTTCCTGCATACTTTAAATGTGCCCAACGAATCGGAACAAAACAGCATCACTAGCCAGCATGTTATTAAAAAGTATGTACCTACGTATTTAAAAGTTTGTCAGCCATGGTCCAAAGGTCTGATGCCCCGAGCTCGAGTAGCAATTTTAAGACAAAAGCATTCTGACTAACATGAGCATCGCGTTTACATTTGTGAAAGATAATAACACAAGGCCAGAGTGTGAGACGACCCCAACATGAGTACTCTGCTTACACAATTTCAGCTTCATTTGCTTGCTTTAATTTCCCTTTCTCCACAAAATACATTTCGTATTTTATAGATCCTTCGACACCGGCAGTAGAGTCTGGTCCTTCCACGTTAAAACTAGAAAACACCAACGCGCATGGAGTATGAGTGCAAGAAATAAGACCGTGTATGTCCAGATGGAAAATCTCTTGTATCATATATTATCTAGCAAGAGTAGACATCCGCCGGGTTCGTAATTGCACGGCTAGGTGGAATGAGAGTGTCAATGGTATAAACGTAGCCAGCATGTAGCTGTTTCTTCTGGTGATTCCACGCCGAACATGTTCCTCACCCCAATGAAAAGTGCGACTCCTACTGGGCTTCCTCTGGCGCCAAATCTCGCAATAACAGTCAAAGGAACCGTTCCATAGCTGCTGGCGGGCGGCAGCATGATAGCAGAAAACATCAACCTTCAGCACTCTTTCGCTCCCCCGAACGCCGTGGTACCTATTTGAACTCATTCTCCGCATACGCACTATGCCTTTCGTTGTCGGCCGTACGTGGACGGTCCGACTAAAAGGGTGGTTTTAACATATAAACACATTTATATATCAAACTGCTACCATACGCACATACTGCGGGCCACCGTTCACGCACAGTCCTCCTCCACGGATACCATGCTCTAGAAAACGACAAAGCGAGATTTTCTATTTAAGCACAGGATTTGAACAGGTCTACTAAATTACATGAAATTCATTGGTCCTACGTTTGTTAAACTATTTATCGTTTTATTGATAACCAAACTACACATGAATCAATTCATTAAGAGCTCTAAGATATTTATCACCACTACTTCTCATTAGTTGTATTTCATAATTGATTCAAGAAATTGTGCGAACCTTTTTTTTTCAGAACATAATTATCAATCAACTATTTGAATTGCTTATAATCTACTGAATTTTATTGGCAATTAAAAAAAGACATTTCTTTACATAAAAGTAAAGCGTCATTCAAATTTGTTTTGGGAATTAATGTTTGCAAGGAAACAGCAAAATAGGCATAGAAATACTCGCATTAGGAGAGGAAGGTTCAAAGGTACTGTTCAAGATGTCAAAACATAAGCCTAAACAAAACGGTAGACCAGTGTTAAATAATTATTCAAGCGCTTGCACATCGTTCATGTATGGGATATTTCTCTGAATATGTTATAAAATGTCAGAAATTGATGCTTTTTACAATCACAGCATATTGCTTTATTGCAAAAAAGTCCATGTCATATGCTTGTTATTCCTCTTTTAATACAGAGCTCAGATTTCGGTTTAAAATTGTACGGAATTTGATTCAGTATCAATCCTGCATTCAGAGTTTTATTCAAAAGACAGGTACATATTTACTATTCAAATTTAACGAATACTTTCCAGTAATTCTTAGTTTATGTAATCGAGGTTAGTGACACGTTTTACCCGCGGCTGGATCGATATTATGTCAAAACCATCAATGAAGATCTCAACGCTCAGATTGGCCAGGAGAATGAATGTAGACTGGTTACAGAAAAAATCAGCGTGCACCAGCTTACGGTCTCAGACTCATCAATTTCACCGACTTTAAGAATATGCTCATACGTAGTACCTAGTTCTCAAGAGGAGCTTCCATCTTAGCACAGCGTCATATATCGGTACAACTGAGGATGACCATATCAGACCTAATAAATATACTAATTACTTCAACTAGTTCTCAAGTGATGGCATTTCCCGGTTATTATCGACGTCAAAAGCTATCGTGCCACAACAACAATTCAGACCACTAAATGTGCCAAAGACGGAACGGCTGCAAGAGTAAGATCTGAATCGACTGAAGCCGCGCAAAGCCAGATGTAGCGTTGCCGGATGATGGAAAACTGATGAAAGCTCCTCTTGAGGACTGCTAGAATAGCGTTAAAGCAACCACCAACAACGCCTTTGCTGTGTGCCATTGGGTTTGTGGAAAGAAATTGTCGGAACGCTTGATTCGACGAGAGGTGTCGGAGGGTTTTAGACGAGAAGAATTAACCGCGGCGATGGAGCTGCAGCAAGAAACCCGTCACAATGTGAAGCGAATCAAATAGAAACGAAAACACCAAACTCATTTTTTCCAGGATCAGAAGCATCACCTGGAGGAGTTGGAGTGTGAAGAAATAGTGCAGTTGTATCGTTCTCAAGAATCAAGAAATTTGTACAAGAAACTCAACGGATCTCGCAAAGGCTTCATACAACGAGCCGAAATGTCCGGCGATAAAAATGGGTTGTCTTAAATATTGACAGAACTTGAGGTGATTAAAAGGTGGAAGCATAACTACGATGAACACCTGAATAACGCAGACCAGGACATCAGGGTAGTAGGAGGAATAGGATCATGGGTATGGCAGACGCGGGAGACGTGCCAACTTTCACGATAAGTGAAGTTAAGTTTGCTATCAAACAGCTTATAAACAACAAGGCAGATGGGAAGGATGGTATCGGAGTGGAACTTGCTAAAATGGACCAGGATGGTGACTAGTCGGCATCGACTGATGGGCAGAATCTGAGGATCTATAAAAAGGGTGACAATTTGGAATGTGAAAACTACCGAGCGATCATTATTCTCAACGCGGCCTATGAACGACAGAGATATTTTCGAGGTGGTGGATAAATTTGTGTACCTCGGAACATTGGCGTCATTGGATAACTTCTACATTTCTTCATTTTGAAAATCATTTTACTCAAAACTGGTTTCAAACTAACTTCAACTTAAAGAATCTGATGTCAATAATTTCTAAATAATTTCTAAACGGAGTTCCCTATAAGTCTTCTCAGAATTCGCTTACAAACATCATCAGACTATTGGATTCTAACAACACTCAGAAATTTTCTAGCTATTCTCAGCACGATTTCTACTTTCTACATCCAAGAGTTATTCCAAAGATTGATTTTGAGTTGCAGTATCCAGCCAATGTACCATAGGAATTGATCATATCACTCGAGTAGTTCCATATGACGTTTCCTACCACTCGAACTTTGCTGTGAAACAATAGTTTTGAAAATATTCTTCTTGTACCCCGAGCAAACAGCATCTTATTCATGCTTAGCTAGAAAAATATAAAATGTAGCGCTTCACTTTCTTTAAATGGGCAAAAACTACTCGAAAATATAACTAATACATAACCTGATAGAATTAATTCTCAGAGCCACCAAGAAATTATGACCATGTAAGGCTCCAACTGAAAAATATATGACAATGTTCACTTCTGAATTTACGGACTGTTGGTGGAAGTTTTTAAACTTTACGGGGCTTGTTCTGCTTCTGAACATATGAAGACAAAATAAATCATGTAATTATGTGAAATTTATATGTTTTCATTTGTTCATTTTCGATAAGTCATTCATTATTATTTATGACTTATTATTAACACTCCTAAAAATACTTTGTTGCATGACAGTCTGTTATTTAATACCGTGTGATAAAATTTATTGTTTGCAGTAGCTACGATTGTATTATATTTTAACAATGAAAGAAGCATTGGTAATTATTAATATGGTACCTTATAGCCTATTCTCTGACAAGCAAATAAACTGCAAGACGCTAATGGGACGACTTCATTAGGATAGCAGTCATGCAAAAAAAGGTAGCGAAAGATTGTGCAACGTGGGCTCATTTCTAATCAACTGATTTCTTATTGGTCAATTCCAATTTGCGTCCCTTGATCGATTTGTCCGTTGCTGTAGCGATAATGATGAGCACATTTTCAACGCCCAGTATGTATATAACTAGAAAAAACTCCGCCATTTTTTTTCTCATTTTTTAATGAACACCATCCTTACCTATTCGTACTGAGAAAAAGGCAATAATATAATGGAACCAAGCAATAGCCAAGCGCTACACGAAGCATCATTTTTAGATAAATTATATAACAACGTCATTAAATTTATCGTCATTAGGAAAGTTAAAAAGAATCAAATTAAAAATTCACCCTTTGCCGAATACCTACTATAAAAAGCTATGCGAAAAGCGAGAGAAAAAAAAACGATTTCTCCTTCCGCCTGCTTTTTTCAACTCATCTGCTAAATTTTCTTTACTTTCCACTTACTCATTCTTTTAACCCTTTACTGTGTGCGTAAAATTTTTTTCACCGCGCTTTCTATGTAAGTGCGCGCAGTGAGTTGTCCAGAAGTGCTGTGCTGGAGTGCGACGACGATGGACATTCGCCAACGAAAAAAATCTAAAGACAGAAAGGATTCTGAAATTCAAATCACGTTGTATGTATAATTTCTAAAAAATAAATACAAGTGTGCGTGTGTCTATCTTTGTGCGAACACGCAAAATTCCTATTTCCCTGCTTTTCGCCCTTTTGTACCACCTCAACCCTCATTGCTGGCGCTATTTCCGATGATGATTTCAGACGATTTCCACCCCCTTCTCTTGAAGGACATTCGCCCACATCGTTTTCGGTAGGGCAAGCATAGCGGCACAGCAAATCCTCGCAGCTTTTTAGATGCTGTCTCTCACACCACCACCCTCCGGGGTGACAAGATTTTCCGAGCACACAGCTTCGTCGATGGTCTTCTTTGTTTCGAATGTGTAATAACGACGGACGGCCTGCCTGGGCTACAACATGGGACATGGGGTTGAAGATAGCGTCGTCGTCCTAGTCGTCATCATCGTCGTTGGCCGCTAAACTCTTGTCCCGGTCCGTCTTTGGTATCAACCGACCGACTGTACCAACAACGACCCAACTGATGCTATGTGGGAATGAAAAATGATGACGCTGGGAAAAGCGAAGGGTTCATTACAAATTCCGTTGTTTAAAGATCTTAATCAAAACGTTTATTTGTTTGTGTATTATCGTATGTGATGTGGAAAAGCTAGCGACCGGAGATGTCCTGATTAGTTCATCACAGGTTCCAAAGTACCTAGTTGTTAGTTGCTGGACCGTGGTAGTTTGTAGCACCGAATTAGCACACACATGCGTGCGTTGTGCTGAATAAATCAATCGGGTTGAATGAGCTTGATTAGAGATGTTTTACCGTCTTGTTGATGCCAGGTGGGAACCGTAACGACCGATCCTTTCCATACCACTATAATCACCTTTTGGGGTAAAATTCTTACGAACTTACGGAGACGACCGAATGATAAAATAATTTAGAGCTTATCATGAATGCTGATATTATCGTACAATGGCAGTTTTGGCAGATTAGGAGCAAATTAACAATCAGTAAATATACCGTCGTTGAATTAGTAATTTTCGAGACAAAAATAACAGAACTAAAGCTTCTTAAACAAAACAAAAAAATATCTTAACCCTTATTTGTTCGACACAAAAACATTTTTAAAAACGTTCTTTAGGAAAAAATCTCACCCACATGCACAAACATTGCCCATACACGCGTATGCAATCATGAATCTGCAGTGATATCTCAGTGATATGCTTTTTGCATCGTCATTCCACAATCATCTGTTGTTGCTAAAGTTGATGCTGCATTGAAATAACTTTTAAATCTTCAATATACAAATTTAGTCAAAATCATTCATCAACGATTGCTTCAGCTGATTCTAAATTGGGTTTTTTCGGTAATTAATGAAACAATGATTTTTTGTGCAAGGTTGAATATATAAGTACAGGGTGCTGCAGAAAATAATGCAAAAATTTGTTCTATTTCTTTCAAATCCCATTTTCAACTAATTCAAGCAATAATATCAACATTTTCGAGTGCAGTTATCTTTATAAAGTCCTTTTAAACAAATTTATTCAATGTGTCCTCCATTTTTATTAATAACATCCTCGAGCTGACGCCGGAAGCCAGAGCATGCCTTTCGGACGTAGTCCTCCGACATTGACTGCCATGTGCGTGTTATGGTTGACTTCAGGGTTTTCACACTAGGGTGTGATGTTTTGCAGGCTCGTGCTTCAACATATGCCCAAATCTAATAATCCAACGGATTAAGATCTGGACTGCTAGGGGGCCACAAATCCTTCGGCCAAATCTTCATGTTATCGTTCAACCATTTTTGGGTTCGATTGGACGTGTGACACGGCACTCCATCCTGCTGTAGGACAACGTTTTGGTCCTCGGAGAAGTTGGCCTTTACCCAGGGAACCCCCTTTAAAATACCGATATACACTTCGGTATTGATTTTAACTCCAGCATCAATGAAAACAGGCGGCATTTTCAAACCGTTGGACGCCACCAAGCCAAACATCATGACACCAGCCGGATGTTTGGTTTGAAATTTGAATTTCACTTTTTCCGGAACGTTCTCCATTTTTTTGCGGTGAAATGAACCGGTCCGTGCGGCTGTTGGCCACAGCATCGATGCTGAAAAGCTTTTCGACGGAGAACAGGATTATCATTTTTTCCTTGTTCATCATGCAAAGCAATCTCTTGGAACGAGTCACTCGTAGTTTCTTGACCCGGTCCGTAATCAAGTGGCGTTTCACTCTGGCTCTGGAAGATGCATGCAGGTCTTCTTTGATGATTCTCCGCATGTATTTCTCCGAAATATTGGCTTCCTTTGCAAGTTTTCTTATGGAACGCACCGGGTTGCGAGCAATTTTTGCACGGACCGATTTGATCACGTTCGGCGTGCGTGCAAAGCGCGGACGTCCGCTTCCCGGCTTCCGCTGCTTAGGACCATCCTGCAGGGACTTTTTTATGCGGTAAACTGTTGCCAAATGGCACCCTACCACCTTGGCAATCTCTTTCGGCTTCTTCTGGGTGAGCAACAAACTGGTGATCACTTCTTTCGCGAAAATTTTGACGAATTTGCAATAAAACAAATAGAATGTTTGGATGCAGCACTTGAAAGTAAGCATAAACAAATACAATTTCGACAGAAATTAGTCACTAGCTACACAAATTAACCCAATACTCAAGTTTCAACATTTTCGCATTATGTTTTGCCGCAACCTGTAATTCGCATTTAATATTTTAGTGAGGCATTTTCATATTGCTGTGTCGTCAGTTCATGTTTTGTGATTTGGCTGTTATTTAAAGTTGATTTTTTTTGTAATTTCTGTTAGTTTATCGAAAGCAAACGGTTTTTTTTTTTTTTTTTTTTTTTTTTTTTTGTTTAGGTTGAATCGAATATATTTGAGGGAGGTTTTTTTTTATGTTATTATAATTTTGTTTTTAAAATAGGGGGGGGGGGGGGGAACCGTTGCGGCCGTCTCGAGGTTAATAGGAATTACAATTTTATGGATGGGAAAATTGCGGTGGAAATTTTAAACAAAGCATGAGGAACAATGGTTTTCTTATATCTAGAATTTCAAATTACAATTTTTTAATTGAACGTTTTCAATTTAAAAAAAAAAAATTCACTCACTCTCACACACACACACACACACAACACACACACACACACACACACACACACACACACACACACACACACACACACACACACACACACACACACACACACACACACACACACACACACACACACACACACACACACACACACACACACACACACACAACACTCACACACACAACCACAATCACACACCGGTGCACACAATCCTCAAAAATTTAACCTAAACAAGTAAGTTAATCAAACTACAATCTAAGGCTAATGTTAGTCAAAAACACATAAATGAGTTTCATAAACTCCAGATCGCGTGCAGCCAAAATGTCTCGAATCGGTACATTGGGTTGTCTACCTCGAGCCCGAAGGGAATCATAAAGCTCAGATCTGACTCCACGATGCTCAGCACAAAACCAAATAACGTGATCTGCGTCCTGGTAACCTTGTCCACATTCACAGAGATTGCTGTCTCCCAGCCCAACACGGAACAAATGAGCGTTTAAAGAATAATGATTGGACATGAGGCGAGACATCACACGGATGAAGTCTCGACCCACATCCAATCCCCTGAACCAACATTTCTTAGACACCTTAGGAGTGATAGAGAGTAGCCATCGCCCCAAGTCTCCTTTACTCCATTTATACTGCCAGCTATCGAGTGATATCTGACGATAAATATAGAAAAATTCGTTGAAGGCGATTTGTCGGTCATAAATATCGCCTTCGATAGCGCCCACCCTTGCAAGCGAGTCCGCTTTCTCATTGTCAGGAATCGAACAATGAGATGGGACCCACACAAAGGTGATAATAAAAGAACGTGAAGATAAAGCACTTAGAAGACCTCGTATTTTCATAAGAAAATAAGAGGTGTGCTTTACCGGCCTCAAGGAGCGAATAGCCTCTGTAGAACTAAGACTATCCGTGAAAATGAAGTATTGATCCGGTGTAAAAGAGGCAACAGTCTCTAAAGAAAAATGAATTGCTGCCAATTCCACGACAAAAACAAGGTGCTTGAAGTCTACGAGCGACGCTATAATTTTCATTGTATACACCAAAGCCAGCGGAGTTCTTTATCAAAGACCCGTCAGTGAAAAACGGTTTGGTGGAATCAACTAGGCCAAACTTTGCAGCAAATATCACCGGAGCAATCATAGGACGATGATGCTCTGGGATTCCACGAAGCTCCTGTTTCATGGATAAATCAAAATGAACCGAATTTCCGAAGTTGGAGAAGCAAACACGATTGGAAATATTCAGCGAAGGGCTGACATCCTGTGTTATGTATAAATGGTACAAAGTCATGAAGCGGGTTTGAGGATTCAACTCAAGGAGCTTCTCAAAATTTTCAATCACCTGGGGGTTCATAACTTCACACCTGGTGAGATGCCGGAGAGATAATTCTGAAAACCGATCCGAGAGTGGCAACATGCCAGCCAGCACTTCAAGACTCATGGTATGAGTCGAGTGCATACAACCCAACGCGATACGAAGACACCGATATTGAATACGTTCCAGTTTGATGATGTGCTGACTGAAAACAAAAACTACCGTATTCTATAATCGACAAAATCGTTGTCCGGTACAACGTTAGAAGATCTTGCGGATGCGCTCCCCACCAGGTCCCGGTAATTGTGCAGAGAAAGTTTATCCTTTGTTGGCACTTTCGCTTCAGATACTCAATGTGGGATCTCCAGGTGCACTTTGAATCGAACCAGACCCCAAGATATTTAAATGACATAGAATGAGTTATCGGTGTACCCAAAATTTGAAGTTTCGGTTGTGCAGGGTTATGCTTCTTAGAAAAAACAACCAACTCAGTTTTCTCCGTGGAGAATCCGATACCTAGCTCGAGAGCCCAAGTAGACAAATTGTCTAAGGTATCCTGTAAGGGTCCTTGCAGATCGACCCTATTGGGTCCCGTGACAGACACTACACTGTCATCTGCAAGTTGTCTCAACGTAATATTCTCACTCAAACAACCGTCAATGTCTTTGACATAAAAATTATACAAAAGGGGGCTTAAACATGATCCCTGAGGGAGACCCATGTAGCTAAATCGAGAAGCTGTAGAGGTTCCATGAGAAAAGCTCATATGTTTCTCTGACAGCAAATTGTACAAATAATTGTTCATTAATGGTGAAAAACCACAAGCGTGGAGTTTATCTGAGAAAACTTCAACAGATACTGAATCAAAAGCCCCCTTGATATCCAAGAAAACAGAAGCCATTTGCTCTTTTTTAGCAAAAGCTAACTGAATCTCTGTGGAAAGCAACGCGAGGCAGTCGTTCGTTCCCTTACCCCTACGGAAACCATACTGAGTATCTGAAAGCAGGTTATTCGTCTCAATCCATTTGTCCTGGCGGAAAAGGATCATTTTCTCCAACAACTTTCGAATACAAGATAACATCGCGATGGGTCGATAGGAGTTGTGGTCGGTCGCGGGTTTACCAGGTTTTTGAATGGCAATAACTCTCACCCGTCTCCAGTCATCCGGTACAATGTTGAGAGCCAGAAACTGATTAAACAAGTGCAACATGCGCCTCTTAGCGACGTCTGGAAGGTTCTTAAGCAAGTTGAACTTGATTCTATCAGCTCCCGGAGCCGTATTGCCACACGAAAGGAGTGCGAGAGAGAGTTCTACCATTGAAAAAGGTTGGCTGATCTCATCTATCGAATTCGTGGTTTCGCGAGGAAACATTTGTGGTGGCACAGAATCTGGACAAACTTTTCGCGCGAACTTGAGGATCCATTGGTCCGAATACTCCTCGTTCTCGTTGTTCGTAGTTCTGTTACGCAATCTTCGCGCCGTATTCCAAAGGGTATTCATCGACGTTTCACGCGATAGTCCGTCCACGAATTGTCGCCAGTATCCGCGTTTCTTGGCCTTGATGAGGCTCTTAAATTCTCGTTCGAGAGCCGTGTACCTTTCGAAGTGCTCAGGTGTTCCACGTCTACGAAAAACTTTGAACGCGTCGGACTTTTTGCGGTAAACCTCGGTGCATTGCTGATCCCACCATGGGGAAGGAGGTTTCCTGCGAAATGACGTTCCTGGAACTGGTCGAGTTTGAGCTTGAAGCGCGCTTTCCAAAATCAGGTTGGAGAGGAAGTTATATTCATCCAGCGGTGGAAGCCCTTCTACCGTTGTTACGGCTTCATCTATTGCTGTCTTGAACCTTGTCCAATCGATATTACGAGTTAGATCATACGTGACGGTGATCGATCCCGGCGGAGTGAGCCCGGTGGCAACCGAAATTTTAATAGGCAAATGATCACTACCGTGGGGATCCTGGATCACATTCCACGTGCAATCCAACGATAATGAATTCGAGCAAAGTGTGAGGTCTAACCTACTGCCAAGTGAGGCTGGACCAGCCAAGCGTGTAATTTCTCCATTGTTGAGAACGGTCATATTGAAGTTGTCACAGAGGTCATATAACAAGGAAGACCGGTTGTCGTCGTACAGTTCTCCCCAGCCTGTACCGTGAGAGTTAAAATCTCCCATGACCAACCGCGGAGCAGGAAGAACCGAACAAATATCTGTAAGTTGTTTCTGGTTTATTGGGGCTCTAGGAGGAATATAAACGGAAGCAATGCAAAGACTTTTATTTTTAATAACAGCCTGACATGCGACAACTTCAATACCTGGAATTGGAGGAAAATTCACTCTATAGAAGGAGTAGCACTTTTTGATCCCCAAAAGTACTCCTCCTCCACGTGAATCCTCACGATCAAGCCGAATAATGTTGAAATCGAGAATCGGAAGATCGATTTCGGGTGAAAGCCATGTTTCACAATGAGCAAATGCATCACAACTGATATTGTGAGCTAAAAATTTAAATGATTCCAATTTAGGAATAAGACTTCGACAATTCCACTGCAGAACAGTGATCAAATCCCCGACCTCTTTTGGAAAATTATCCATCAAAGGAAATGATAGCTGCAAGGAGGGGCCACATTAATGTTAATTTCTTCAAAAAAGTTTTCACAGTGGGAAGCATTGCCATAACAATGCTTTTAAGAGGGTCAGACATTTCGAAGTACTTGAAAATACCTTCCACAATATCATCAAATGAGAACAGCCCAGATGAAGAGGGGGCTTCTGTTCTTAAAATCGGGGCATCAGGGGTTTTGGATGTCCCCGGGAGAGATGGGAAATCCTGTGTGTAGTTGGCACTTCGAAAACCAGGTGGATTTGGATTATCCTTATTTCCACTGCTCTTTGAATTGGGCATGTTGATTTGGGGCTTCTTTTCAGCTACTTTCCCTGCTCGGATGCGTCTTCGCTTCCGTGAAGCACCTTCCGGAAAACTGAAAGAGGTCTCCTCCTCAACCAAGTCCGAATCAGACTCGTCATCTGACAGAGCAGCAAAAGGATTTGTATTGATATCGGGTGGTGAGGCTTTCTTAAGCATTTCTGCAAAAGATTGCCTTGAACGTTGTTTCAGAGAACGTTCCAATTTTTCCCCGCGTTATTTGTACGCCGGGCATGACGAGAGAGCATGGGGAGGAGTACCCTTGCAGAAAACGCATTTTAGTGTGTTATCTGCACAGGGACCAGCCTCATGTTTCTCCCCGCAAGTTGAGCAGCGTGCTTTATTGCCGCAATGAGAGGCCGTATGCCCCATCTGCTGGCAGTTTTGGCAGATCATTACCCGGGGTACAAATAACCGCACAGGTAGCCGAAGTTTGTCCAGTTCTAAGTAGTGAGGAAGAGCAGAGCCAGAAAAGGTCACCCGAAACGAGTCTGTGGGGGTAACTTTTTTCTTATCCTCGCTGTGTGATATTTTCACTAACTTTCTTACTTCCAGCCGATCTGAACTGGGGGGAGCAGAGGGTTCTTGAATCGGCCAACCGCCCGCTTCTCCAAAATTTCAGGGCACAGACTCGCCTCTGTGACCACTCCTACAATCTCCACATCACGAGCTGGAATATGAACTCTATGTTCCAGTGTAAAATGCTGGGAGGAAGCAATCTCATTAGCCTGCTTCAGGTAAGAGACGACAACACGGAGTTTATTAAATTTAACTTTCGTGATCTCTGTCACGGCTGAGAATCGCTTCGTCAAATCAGTAGTTATTTGGTACACGTTCAGAGGTTTAATTTTGGGCTGAAAGTAGACAACCCATGGACCGACCGAGTCCATTGGATACGATCGCGGTCGGAAATTTATTTGTGACTCCCCATCATCAGGTGGCAAAGGCACTTTTTCAGCTAAACCGTCCATGTCGAAGAAACCTCTTTAACATGCACGATTTGCCTTACTCTTGGGAGCGTTGAACGCTCCCAACAATTTAAATCACACACAAACACAAAATAGGACCACACACAAATTAACGCTAAACTCTAGTGGGAGTGAGATGACAGAGGAAAAAAAATTAATTTTTTTTATTGTTCCGGTGCGGCCGGTGGCGGCGCCCCCTCCCCCCCCATGGCCCTAATCTGCACGTTTTTAGGGGGGCGGGGGGGGGCGGGGGGGCGCGGGTGTGCGCGCGTGCGCCCTCCCCTCCTGGCGCTCGCCGGGGGCGGGGGGGGGGGGTGGGGGGTGGGGGGGGGGGGGGGGGGCGGGCGGGGGGGGGGGGGGGGGGGGGGAGGAGGGGGGGCGGGAGGCCTCCCCGCCGCGCACCTCTTTTTTTTTTTTTTTTTGGAAAACCACACTGCCTTCTTAGAAAAAAAAACTCACTTTCACTCCTTTCACTGAAGTGAATAGATTTAGAGAAAAAAAACTAATTATTTCCAAGGATCGCACTCGAAAAATCTTCCAAAACAACGGAGCGCTGGATCGAACGGACTTTCTTCTTTCGCTGAACGAAGTGAGATGGAAAGCAAACGGTTTAACGGTTCTAATTTTTGCATTGCATTTGCGAATCAGATAATATTGCTTCTAAAATCATGATGAAAATTCTTCAACATTGCTATTTCAGTGTTTGAGAGTCATACCGCCCGATCAGAAAATTGTACATTGTCTCACGCAGTTGCAATGCCCCAATAATAGTGCTTCGCCGTGCAAGTCCAATCATCGAGTACTTGCGTCGCGAATTCGTATTATCGTCAAATTGGATTGGAAACACCAATCGTCGAATGAGAAGAAATGCCGTGAATGTACAATACCATCGTGCCACTTTTCAGTATGACTGCACGCTACTACAGCGAACTTCTGTGTAACGATTGAGCCCAACTAAATGGTAATGTTTTAGATCAAGCTAAATTTTATAGTTGACCAATTGATAGTTATAAGCGAGGTTGCCTCTCTCCCGAGTTGGTTGGATATCAATTCCAGTCGGCGCCGTTGTGATTTTTTGAGACGAAAAATCCCAGATCACCCGGAACCCTCTGGGACCCAGCCCATGTGATCGTATTTGTAGGGTCCAGGTCGTCTTCCTGGCGGGACGAACGAGCCTTAATTTGAAAGTCAAGTAAATACGAAACAACAACAACAACAACAAAATGATTGGAAAACCATTAATTGATTTGGCTTACTTAATGGTGGGGTCAGTGTTATACAACCATGTTTGAACGTGTGTATTCCTCCCATAACAAAGTGACGTGAACGACGTATATTTTTTGTTATCTTTTGTCTCTTACTAACTATTACACCTCACCACTTCGGACATCGACATAGCTTAAACTGTTATTGAATACTTACTGCTAATGTGTACACGCATTGACATTATTCTCCAATTAATATCTAGTATATAAAATGAGATTTGCATGTTCAAAATCGCGAGACGCAGATGCGAGAGTTGATATCCACTAAACGAGCCTTTCAGTAAGTGGCTGGTTCAGCATTTTGTCTATGCAGGAGTAAACACTGACTTCCTGTAATTCGATTGTTTTCGAAAAACCATATAAATCGATTTATACAGTTTGGTAGGAACACATATATTTTTAGTGATATGCACATATTTGGAATGATAGATTTCACATATATTCACGACATATTTCATGTAAATTTAAACCAAATATCTCCTAAATTAGGACTGTTGAATAAAAGATTGCAAACAATTCTGTTGTTTAAGTTTGCTTTGACTTGCAATTGAACGATCGGAAATTTAACGCGTCTGTTAAAAATCATAATTTTTTCCGTGTAGTTTAGCTCATTCGGGTTGGAAGGTAAACTACGGGTAAAAACATGAACATGAGCATGAGCATGATTGACCGCCCGATGTTGCTACTCCGTTATTGCCAAATCAGCTGTTATCACGGAGTGAACCAACAGATGCTGCTTGGGATTAACATACATAATCAATGTGTATAAACTGGTGATCTCAAACTAAAGCAATACCGGCGCCAACCCCGCCCGAATGCAGGTCATATAAAGAAAGGGTATGTGTAGCCGAGAACACCTCTGCACTTCCACGAAAACTCACTGGAATGTTGAATAGCAGTATCGGTAGGTAGCAGGGTTCATTGGGGCGACTCACAAAGTGTAATGGGGTTTTTCATTTAGAAAACAAGGTGATTTTCAATAATTCTGGAACACCGACTTAGACCGATTTAAACCAACAGTAAGGATGCTATTAGAGCCACTCACAAAGTGTGATGGTGGGTTTTCATTAGAATAACAAGGTAATTTATATTAACGCTTGATAGCCAATGTGGATCGATTTAAATCAACAGTTAGGATGCTGTTGGAGCCAATCACACAATGGGATAATCGTTTACCTGTTTCAAGATATAGATGCCCGGTAGATCACAATCAATTATGATTCCCACCCCCGGCCACCATACCCGACAAACCACCACATCTCACCGGGAAGCAGCTTTATTGTTTCTTTTCTGTGCTCACACGATCACTTGCGCCGCTGAACAATAGATAACCGAAATAAAAAGTAATGTGCTATATCCGATAACAAAGCATCTACACCAATATGGTGAAGTAATAGTATAAATGTTTATAATTATTTACTTATTTATTTTGTTATTCGTCAGCCGAACGTAGACTAGTACATATACAGTTACAGTATTTTCTTCTTTCTTGTTTTTAAATTACATTTTTGGCCTAGAATTATGGGGAAAAGAAATAAAAACTAAGTAATGTCTGCTTTTCTATTATTTCTTCCTAGGAGTTTTGATTCCGAATGGTGTTAAAATATTGTTTAAGTGTATGCCTAGACATTGTAAAGTCAATGGTTTCGCAGTATTGATTGTCAGAGGCCATTGTTAGATTTTTGGCTCAAATTTTGCATAATTTGTGCGATGATGGTTTATGGAAAATAAATTTCGATTTCTTAATTGTCGAGTAGGCGCATAGAAATTCAATTTTGACAAAAGTATTGCTGAGTCAATGCGCTGCGAAACAATATCGTTTACAAATGAAACCATTGCATATTCACAGCGCTTTTTTAATGTCTGGATGTTTATAAGCATGCAGCGTGCTTCATATGATGGAAGAGGTAATGAAGTCCAACCTAGTTTACGAATGGCATATAATAAAAATTGCTTTTGTACTGATTCTATTCTTCCTTCGAAAAGGAGACCCCACAATGCTGCAATATTCCAGTATTGACCTCACATAGGCAACATAAAGTGTTTTAATTGTATAGGGGTCCTGAAAGTTATATCAAAATTGCTTAATAAAGCCTAACATATTGTTTGCCCTGTGAATTATTGTGTTGTAATGGTCAATGAATGTTAATTTGGAATCAAAGATAATTCCTTAATCCCGAACTCTTTTACTTCTTTCTACATTCTGATTTCCTAATGCAATTGTAATGTTTGATGAGGTTCTTTTTCTGCTAAATGATATTGAGTTGCATTTTTTTACATTCAATTCCAATAGGCTTTTTTTAAACCATATGTAGAATAATTGTATTTCATTCCGAAATATATTGATGTCTTCTTCATTCCTAATCTCCAGAAAGAGCTTCATGTCGTCGGCATAAATTAGTACATTAATTTGTTTGAGAATGAAGGAAATGTTGTTTACGTACAGAATAAAAAGAAGAGGTCATAAATGAGAACCTTGAGGGACACCTGAAGTGAATTGAATAGGATTCGATTTCTTTTCGTTAGGTTTTATTATTTGTTGGCGATTCGTTAAGTATGATTCAAGCCATTTCAGAAGTCCTGCCTCAATTCCCATTTTTTGCAATTTAAAGAGTAACATTAACATGTCAATGCGGTAAAATGCCTTGTTATTGTCTGTATAAAGAGCATCTACATGGTATCCATTATCCATCGCATTTAATGAATAGTCTATGAATTCAAGCAAAATTGTTGAGGTCGAACGACTTTTAAAGAAGCCGTATTGCTTGTCAGTTATTCTATTTTTGATTTGTTGAAATAATTTTTTGTTGACAATTGCCTTGAAAAGTTTTGGAATGCATGAGATAATGGCTAAAGGGTGTACGGAATCGAATTGCGACACACACAAATATTCGGCAAAATTCGCCCGTTCAACCAATCATCTTCAAACCTTCAGGGAGTAAAATAAAACATGTTATGAATATTTTCCCATGTTTCTTTTATTCAATTTGAATTTCATACCCAAATGCTCGAACCTTCTTCTTTACTCTACTCATAAGGTCCTGTACAACAATTGAACCACCTTTTTTTGCGTGGCAATCCATTTTTTCTTCATATTTTCCTCCGATTTCACTTTTTTAGGATGCTTCCAAAGTGCCTGCTTCATGATGACCCAGTACTTTTCAATTTGCCGCAGTTGCGGTGCGTTCGGGGGGTTGAGATCGGCACGAAATTGACCTCCTTAGCCTTGTATCACTCCAAAACCTCTTTCGAGTAATGGCACGAGGCTACATCCGGCCAGAAAATCGTAAGACCATCGTGTGACCTCAGAAAAGGAAGTAGACGCTTTTGGAGGCATTCCTTTAGGTACACCTGCCCATTGACTATTCCAGTTGTCTGGGATGCTCCGCTTTCCACACGAGGAAATTGTTTGCCAAATCATATGTTTTGCGGCAAACTTTGACATCTTCTGCTTTCTAACGTCCTCAGGGACATCAAATTTATGATAAGCTGTGAAAAACTAGCGCCCCGGAAGCTGCCAGAAGTCTGCTTTTCCATAAGTCTCATCATCCATAACGAGGCAATGTGGTTTCGTCAATATCTGGGTGTAGAGCTTCCGTGCACGTGTTTTACCTACCGTATTCTGCCGTTCATCGCGATTAGGCGCCTTTTGGACTTTGTACATGTGTAGTCCTCCCTTAGCTCAGTCGGTAAAGGCGCAGCTACAAAGCAACACCATGCTGGAGGTGGCTGGGTTCGATTCCCGGTCTGGTCTAGGAATTTTTCGTAAAGGAAAATTTCTCGACTCCCTGGGCTTAGCGTATGATTGTACTTGCCACACAATCATACTAATGCAAAAATGGTACATGGCATCGAAAGCTCTTAATTAATAACTGTGGAAGTGCATTTAGAACACTAAGTTGAGAGCAAGCAAAAAACTAATTGTGAAAGCAATAAGCTTGAAATGCTAAAGAAGAAGAAGACGTGTGTAATCCTTCGCGTTTTTTAGCATCTCGCACGAAAGTTTTGGTAAGATTCAGTTTCTTCGCCACATCTCGAACTGAACTGTTGGGATTCCTCTTGAAAGCTTGAACTACCCGCTTGTGATCCTTAACAGTATACAGAGATCCATTTTTGACACTTTTTTTTCTGTCGATAGATGGTCAAACGTTCGTGGTACCGATTTAAAACACGAGACACCGTAGAATGTACCATTCCCAGCTTCCTGCTGATGGCACGATGAGAAAGATCCGAATTTTCGAGGTACGTGCGCAAAATTTCTTTGCCACGCTGCTGTTCTTCCGACTCCATCTTCGCAACGATTGCACATCTGCTAGTGAAACTTTACACAACGTAAACAAATACATATTGAACTACTTTCACCCAAAATTTCAATAGAAAATACCCAACGGGTAGAAAATTACTGCCTTTAAAAGTGGTGCAATTTGATTCCGTACAACCTTTATACCACGATAATTACGTCCGTCTGATTTCCTTCCAGATTTACAGATAGGGACTAAAAATGAGTTTTTCCATATTTTTGGGAAGTTTCCAGATTAAAAATCCAAAACAGTGGAGCAGTAAGTTCCATTGCTAGATTTTTCATAATTACTGGAGGAATTCCGTCTGGTCCAGGACCTTTCGAAGCGTCTAAATTGTTTAGAGCCAGTAAAATATCCTGCACTTGAAGCTGATTGACGCCAATGTCCCTTGGCAATTCTGGATAAAATGCTTCTTCAGAAAATGTTGAATAGATTTCTTGGAAAAAATTTGCAAATAGGTTACAATTTTCTTCCAAGCTATTCCCAACATTTCCGTCAAGATGCATTTTTGAGGAAAAATTGTTGGATTTTTATTTGGTTTTTACGTAATTAAAGAAGTTCCTTGGACAAGCCCTTATTTCAAGCTCTGTTTTTGAATTATATTCTTCAAATGCATTGGCAAAATTTAATTGATCGCATATGTCCAAATAGTTTGCTAAATTTTCACTGGTATTTTGTTTTTTTTTTTTGTAAGTTTTATGAGCTTTTTACTTGCGATTGATTAGATGTTTTATTTGTCTGTTATACCAGATTGGATATTTTGTATGTCTGTGACGTCGTTTTTTCTTCAGCTGTATTTCTTGTGAAATAATGTCTATTAAAATTTTGTAAAAGACGTCTACAGCAGTTTCGACATTTCCTTCATTCCTTAAAATTATTTGCCAATCTACATTGCTTAATTTCAGTTTGATGTTTTCATAATTATTGGTATTCAAAGACTTCCTCATATTCGCCTTCGTTGGTTTTTTGGTATTCATGTACGAATAAAGAGTATTCGATTGCTGTGTGAAACGCTTCATTTTTCCACAATGGAGTTAATGATTCGGTCACACAGAAGTCTTCATAAATATTCGTAAGTAAAAAGTCCAAATAACAATTTTGTTGATTTTTTACGGGATTAATTTGGTTAAGTCCTAAATTGACCGTTTTGTCAAAAATGAATGGCAAAGTTTCGTTATTTATTATTACGATATCAAAAATTTATAACCTTATTGTACGTTTCACTTTAAAAGCTATTTCACTGATCGTGATATTCAGACGTTTAGACGGCGATAAACTATGTGAAAACCTTGACACAAAGCAAAATTTAAAATTATGTGCACCGAATCATTCACTCCAATCACCTTATTACCTATTCAGACAAAGGAAATTTACTCGATATACTTCGAACTCAATTTCAAATTGATCGCGAACACTTCTGATTACCAGCTGTTTAGTTAACGTAATAGACTAAATGCTTTTCATGACTCTAAAGCAGAAGTCAACGATTATGTAAAACTAGTTCTTTCCAAACACAAAAGTTAGACTTTGTCTTTCTTTCGATACCTGCTGATCTTCAATTTAGAACTGTGGCGCATAATTCTAAATTTTATTTAAAAGTAGGTTACGAAACGTGGCTTTCAGTGTAATATTAAATTAAGTCTTCAAATATTTACAGGTTGTAAAGATTACGTCTCGTGTAAGCTTCATAATGTTTAAGAGTGATTATCGAAATAAGAAAACTATTTCCTACTTAGCATCATTATTATATTTATTTTAAAATAATTTGAAAATTATTTCATTCCGGAAGAAAACAACGTCTCACGTTATAATTTAATTTTTTTTTCCTTGTTTTGTAATCTTTTACATCCAATCAAAAGCAGTAAACATACACGACAATATAAAATAATCCAACTTGCCCAATTTAATTTCTCTTGAACGTTCTTGAAGGTTTTTTTTTTTTTGGGTTCCCAGCCTTTTCGGCAATAGAATTCAAGACAATAATCGTTTTTCACTCAGTTGCAAGGGCGTGGTCATCTGTGCAGAGAGAAGCGAGCCTTCGACACTAACCGTTTTTGGCGTAACGTTTAGTGGATAAGTTTAACTCGGTGGCTCCCCTCCATGATATGTGCAAGTGTTATCTGCTATGCTGTGCTATGCTATGCTAAATTTCCTAGACGCATTGGTTAGTGGAATGTTCTAAATTTATGTTTAACACATTTGTTTTTATATTGTACTTCATATAATGAACTGATAATGTAATCTTAATGAATTAAAACAAATATTATCCAATCATAGTTTGATGAAACCTAACAGCAGTAACGCAGAAAGAATCTGCTCGGGACTCGAAAGTTAAACAGTCTAAACCATTCAAGGAAATCAGCTTCTCCATTCAACAGCTTATAGCAACCACCCAAGCAGCACATATTGGCCAAAAATGGTTCCAGAAACTTGATTGTGACTTAATTGAGTCACAAATCAGTCACCTCAACCGGTTTGTAACAAGTGTGCTACTAGGGCAGCAACGATTGCTGTAATTTTTCTCATCGCTCTAGCGGGTCTAAACCCAGTAGTCGTCATCTAGCAGGATACGATGGTAAGTTGTCAGGATCTCGAATGAACTGCTTCTAGACTGCACATTACAACGACTTCCAACAGTATGGATACGAAAAATCTATCGCAACCTTGGAAATAAAGCTCAACTGTCGAAATGCTTCGGATGTGATCCCGGAACGCTGTGAATAAAACGTCCTGTATGATTCTAGTTTAACACCTAAATCAGTGATAACTCTAGTGAGAGTATAGCCGAGATTATAATCTGGTATTCGAACAGTGGGATTTGGTTTCGATACGATTCTAACCAAGATACGAATTGCATAAAAACTTCAAGACGAGAAACTTGTGCAGCATTTTTCCATTGTCGATCTTAGCGAAAACTGCCTTCAAATTTATGTAAGCGATCAACTTGCGCTTTTTTCGCCATACTCTTAATACATTTCAGTATAAATTTCACCTGTCGTCCAGGCATAAATCCGTACCGATCATCAGATAAGTAACTTTTGGGAGCATCGACAATAATTATACATACTATTACCTAAAAATAAATTAGAGACTGCTGGAAAACTTCGATAATTAACATCACTTTCACCACCCCCACATTTAAAAACTGAGGTCAACAACGATTGCTTCCAGATGCGAGAAAATGTTGCTTGCTGGAGTGAGAGATTGGAATTTTTACACAATGGGTGCATTAAAATGTCAGTACAAAGGATGATAGAAACTGCAGGCAAACCCTCAGTGCATGAGACAAACGAAGAATTCAGCTTTTTTGCAGCCAATAAGATCACATTAAAAACTCCAAGCTCAACAAAATCAATGGGTACATTAAAGAATGTGCACATCAAAAAATAGTCAACGGGAAATTAGTGGTATTAAATGGAAAATATGAGAAAATCAAAAGTAAATCATTTATTTAAGACTTCAGAAAAATACAAATATAAAACATATACAGTTAAGTCAATTTGACCTGTTATATCCAAATGCCCGCACCTTTCGTTTGACACCTTCCATCAGTTTTTGCACAGTGTCATCCGTCACCAATTTTGCAGCTTTCTGCCAGTTACGCCTGAAGCTTTTCTCATCAATTGCTACGCTATTCGTTTTTCGAAGATTCCTCTTGACCAGAGCCCAATACTTTTCGATCGGACGGAGTTCTGGCGAATTTGGCGGATTGCAATAATTTGGGACAATATTTACACCATTAGCAATGTACCAATCCTTAGCCAGTTTTCCATAGTGGCAAGATGCCAGGTCAGGCCAGAACAGCACCGAACCGTTGTGTTCCCGAATGAACGGCAACAGTCGTTTATTCAGACACTCTTTTACGTAAATTTGTCCATTTAGAGTGCCAGTCGTGATGAAGATGTCGCTTCTGAGACCGCATCCACATATTGCCTGCCATACGAGGTATTTTTTTGGGAACTTCGACAATTTTTTTTGCTTAAAACGATCAGCAACATTTCCTCTTTGAAACGAGGTATAAAACTGTAGTTCCGGTATCTGCTTAAAGTCAGCTTTGCAATATGTTTCGTCGTCCAATATTATGCAGTCGTATTCCTTCAGCATAGTGTCATATAATTTTCTCGATCGAGATTATGCGCTCTTGTTCTGGCTGTCGTTACGATTTGGAGCAACACCTACTTTGAATGATTTCAAGCCTGCTCTTTTCTTCACTTTCTGTACGAACGATGAAGACATTTTCACTTTTTTCGCCACATCACGAACGGAGATATTCGGTTTCTTCTTAAATTCTTTAATCACTTTCTTCCTCTCCGCGACGAAACGAGAATCATGGTTACCTCCGGAACCGACCTTTCTCTTTAAAGTTAAGCGCTGCTGAAAGTTTTTTAGCACTTTAGTAACCGTCGATTTTGCGATTTTTAATGACTTGGCAATATCGCCGTGCGACATATCTGGATTTTCCACTCTTTTGTGCAAAATTGCTTCGCGCACGCGTTCTTGATTTGACGCCATTTTACTGAATAAAGGTTACTGTAGCCAAACGACGTCTTCATCATAGCACAAATACATTAATATTCATGTAGTAGTGATCGGATTAGCAAAGCGTACACGGAGAAGACTGCATTAGGGCATTTCCGACGACTACTTTTTGGTGTGCACATTCTTTACGTGTGGCTTCCTTGATTTCTAACAAAGAAGCCGGGTCCGTCCAGAATACAACTGATTTTATTTTATAGTAGGCGATTGCAGTGTCTCACCCAAACAAACATTCGTTGGAATCGATGTTATTCTTCGTTTGGTATCAATAAAATGCCGAATACAACATGCATTTATCTTTTGGATCATATAGATATATTTTAAATTTTATTCCATTCGAAGACAACATTGAGTGTTTTTTATTTGTGTACCAATCGCCTTTTTTTCTGCTGAAAGACATTACTCCATTCTGATACTTACTCTTTGTATTCTTCACGTGCTTAACAAAACGATATTTTTGTTTAAAATGAAATAGATAATATGAATAGAATACATGAAATCTAAAAAAAAAATTGTGAATTCTTATCAATTCGAATTGTGATTGTGAATTCTTATCAATTCGAAAAATCCAATCAGTCACGTACAAACTGTAACGTATTTTTCAACATCAAGGTTCCTGCTATCTTACTTCGACATATTGACCCATACTGACCTGCCACGTCTCGGACTGTAGGTCAACCGATAAAAAGACAAGTTTTCCAACGGTCATCCTTAAGCACTCACGACCTCCAGAAAAGTTAACTACGGGACCTAGAATGAACTTTTAATTACTTGGGAGTGACCCACAGGGACCAGTAGCGACGGTCGATAACTGGTTCTACATTGAGTAACAACAAAATCATTTAAGAATTACGAACATTTTAATTCAATGTCCCCTAGGTAGTGGAAAATTGTCTGACATTGTTAAAACCATCTGATTATTTATAGCCATGTGAAAATGTATCTACCTGCATACCGCTACTGACCAAATTCTATCGCGAAATTGGTCAACTTTCCCCTGTTGCAATCAGAAATTTCATTCTCCGTTACGGATCGACCCTTGTCATGAACTGGTCACTTTAATTATTCACAGTCGTTGGTATATCAGGCATAAATCATTGCCCAACATAAAACTAGTAGCTGCAGGACATTCTTCAAAGTTCAACTGACCGACCGATGACCCTTCAAGTAATCCCGTGTCGCAGGGGTATTGAGTGCGAGACGATGTTCTCGTTTTTTTCTTTATTCATGGAACAAGTTTTATTGCATGTAACTTCTACATAAGCAACAAAATAACCAATGGCCATCAACTGCGCTATTTACATACATGCAATGGAGGGTCCTTACACTTCTAAGGTGTACGAGTAATCGGATAATAATAATTAAAAGTGCAAGCATCTCAAGCTGACCAGCGCTAAGAGAGAGGGCAACGGTAAGAAATATGAATCAAAATGAGACAACCCTTCCAGCGAGCCTACGAATCAAATGCGACCCTCGGGAAGTGGAAGATATAAAAAGGTCAATGGGATGTTCCTTCTGCCTGACCTTTTAAATTTAGACCTCAGGCATGTGCCAACTGACCAGTGGCCGTTTCTGCGTACATGCGTTCATGATCCCTTTAAAACGGCACGCTGTAAGTACATCATAATAAAAATAGATGGAAAGAACCCTTCTTAAAGAAGGAAACAAATGTGCTGCAGTCTTACGGTGTATTTAAGTTCGATATCTGATTTATATTGCAAAAATACGCAAAAAAATAATTAAAAAAATTATGATGGATCTTTTAATGCCACTCAGGATAGATTAAGCTTTTAGAGTCAAACATATTTTGCTAACAGTTTGGAAAAGGAGCGGAAACTTTTGCCAAACAAAATTCACATAGATGGAGTATCAGAAATAACTTACTTTTCCATTAAAGATAATAAAACTGGGAATATTTCATGCCAAAAAAATATAATACACAAGTATTAGTGAAGGTTGACCAAACAATCTACTTGGTGCGCACTTCTATAATGATTCAATTTACATTATTTTTTTCCAAATCAAATTAAAAAATTATGAATTCAGTGATGAAATACCATTGAAGTTTGTTTTCTCGCCTGTACAATGCGACGCATCCACTAATCATGTACACAACAAACTAGTCGCTTGACTTAAATAAGACTGAGTAATAGCGATGATTGCTGGAAATGGGTCCAATGCCGAATTAGTGCTCCACCCTTCTTCTTTAGCATTTCAAGCTTATTGCCCTCACAATTAGCTTATTGCTTGCTCTCAACTTAGTGTTCTAAATGCACTTCCACAGTAATTAACTAAGAGCTTTCGATGCCTAGTACCATTTTTGCATTAGTATGATTGTGTGGCAAGTACAATCATACGCTATGCCCAGGGAGTCGAGAAATTTTCCCTAACGAAAAATTCCTAGACCAGACCGGGAATCGAACCCAGCCACCTCCAGCGTGGTGTTGCTTTGTAGCTGCGCCTTAACCGACTGAGCTAAGGGAGGACCCGAGGTGCTCCACCCATCATGAATAAAAATTCTTTTTTAACCTCTGTAGAAATAAATTTAAAAAAATTATAATCATATGATCAAACGTTTCTGGTTGAACTTAATGTGAGGAATTAAAATTCAGAAATCACTTTCAACAGAATTCAATAAAAATGGGCCTATGCGTTGTATGTAAATATATTGAACAAGTGATTTTAGTTGAACAATGTCTTCAGCAAAGTTACATATAATTAGGTAGCCTTTTCTATAAATAATAAACGCATTTGATTAAAGGCATGAAAAAAATAATGCAACATTTTTACTCTCATTTATTTCTTCTTGAGTTTAATGGTACTAATTGGTACAACACGAAGTATCTTGCAGCAAAAACTGAGACTTTTAAGGGCTTACGCTGCGAGCAATCTGATGGAGTTCAATTCGATTTCCATTCACTAACAATCGAGATATATAAATTTTAAATAACAAGGTGAGTTTGCGGGAGAGAGATAAGAGATAGGAAAAAATACATGAAGCAGAAATTCACCTTAATATATGCACGTTTTGAGATAAGTACAGTAATAAAACTGTGTCAGGTATCGTGTAAAATAAGTTAATCCATCCCAATTCACCTTGTTGGCCACACTGGCCTGAGCGCACCTACCGTTGGGTACCTACGAGTGTCGGCACATCCCTGCAGTGAGTCGCCAAAAAGTGACAGCGGAGGGACAAAACACAAAGAAACAATAATAACGTGTCATGTTTTTGGCGTTGCACACAATAAAAAGTGTTTATTGCATTAAATCTAGAATTTGTTCAAGCCTATATACAGCTAGTGAATCTTAGTGCTAGAAATTGAATACCACCTTTGGATTGTTCGTTTTGGTGAGCCAAAATCAATTAAATCGGACATACTCGGTTAAGAACCAATCCTATTCGGAAATTATTTACATAAAGGAACTAAACGTAAATGCTTGCAGTTTAAGTAATTATTTAAAACCAAATCGGTAGAACACAAATTTTCCCATACCCCCAACTAATATTACGTGCTTTTATGAATTCCAAGAAGCACAAACCCAGAACTTAATTAATGCAAGTATGTTTGGAAAATCCTACATCCTACAGGAAAATTATATTCTCCCAAAAACCGAGTAAACGCGTTTTGTTGCCTTCGGTGGAAAATAATAATAGCGGAAAATTTCGTTGAAAACGACCTTTCAACAGCAATTCAACTTGAGTAACATTCAAGCTCTCACGAGATCAATTGTAGAAAACAGAAAAAGATCTGTTACATTGTCATGTTGACTTTTTCAGAGTATTAATTAGTTCCAATTCACGTACAAAATTCCAAAAACCGCTCAAAATCTATCAGGTATTAGAAAATCGATACGCATCGAAAAACACACAAAAAAAAATCTGAATTCTCAATGTGATATTAAAATTAAAGCCTGTAACATTGTATTTATTTAATACGAAACAGCAACTTACAAGACATATTGCTAGCAAAGACCGGTTTTTGCATTCATCACTTTAGACGATGTATGGAATGCCTCCATTTATGAGCATGATTTTGATCAGGAATTCACACTACTTTTTATGGCTGTGCAACGTAAAACCACAAGATATTGCAATAAAATCGATATGATAGATAAGTTTTTAAGAAAATACATCAAATAAGTTATACTAGAGCACGCTTATATAATTATACTTACTTTGATCTAATTGACTATACTTTGAATCAAATACTGAACTAGCGTATTTATATATTTGTGTTTAGTTGTCTTCAATCGATTTGTTGCCGAATTAGTCAAATTCAATAGAAATAAACGCGTTGTCTTGAATTTTCAGCACTGAAAATCGTTAGCTGTTCGCTGAAAATGTTTACTCAGGCTCTACATAGTCGGCCATTGAGCTGCAACATTACTTCAACAGTCATTATTACGTTGCACACGAAACTGTATTGGACAGCCCCTCGTCGCTTTGTTTACATTGTGTCTTGGCTGTCAGTGGATGTAACTGTTACTTTTGTAATCGAGTGTTCTCAGGAGAAATTGATCTCGAACTGGAACGTTGTGCTGTGGTTGCATAGTTCCGAGCTGGAAAACGGCAGAAGGACATAGTTTGTGAGCTGTCCGATATGTGCTAGAGCTTGTGTACACCTTACAGTCAAGAAATACCTGGAAACTGGAAGTACCAAAACACGGTATGGTGGGGGATGTCGAGTTATTGTGGTGACACCTGCCATGTTGAAGATCGTCAAGAGACGCATTAAGAGAAATCCTCGATCCTAGTGCCACTAAATTGGCAGAGGATCTCAACGTATCGGATTGAAGTCTCCGTCGGATTCGGAAAGATAAACTTCAGACCAAGCCCAACAAGATCCAAAAGCATCAAGACCTTTCGGTGAGGCATGAAAAAGAACCGGTAAAAAGAGCGAAGGCGCTGCTGGAGAGGGCCGTGTAAGGAAGGTCGCGAGAAACTCTTCATTATACAGCAATTTGTAAAAAAGCACAACGACAGAGTTTGCTTGCCAGATAGTTCACGAACCCATGCCGACGTGCTGACGGTCACCAGGCGACAGAAACCAGCGTCGGTGATTGTTTGGGCCAGAATCACCCGTGATGGCCGGACTCCGCTGGTTTTTGTCCCTGAAAGAATGAAAATCTACGAACCGTTGGCACGTCGTCATTTTGGTTCCAGGGAATGGGTTTTCCAACAGGACTCGGTGCCTTCTCACAAAGCGAAGAAACCCCAACTCTGGATTCCGGAACATTTCCCAGGGTTCATTTCGAGCTCGCAGTGGCCGGTGAATTCTCCGGACCTGAATCATATGACTTTTGCTGTCTGGACTATGTTGGAGGAAGAAGTCTGCTCTAATAAACATGAAGGTGTGGAAGCGACATCTGGCGGCAGCCTGGAATAAAATACAACAAGAGCACCACAAGTTGAACTTGACCGGTGAATTTTCAAAAAGATTTATTTTCATGTGAAGTTGTATGAATGTGAAATAAAATGTTTTTGTTTTGTTTTCAATGTATCTATTTGTTTCAAATTTAGCACTTCAATTTTCGGACCCTGTATAGATAGGAGCTGGCAATTTAAAATATAATCTACGTTTTTTTTTATTAGGGTTCGATACAAACAAATTATTTTGTTTTTCTTTATTCTAAATATATTTATATATCTAAACAATTTATTGATTTAGAAAATTTTTGATAATTGACCTTCTCTTCAAACTTTTATCAAGTTCTCCATTTGTGTGCAACAGTTTTATTTTCAGGACTTTCCTGATGTTCAAATTTTTTGATCGGGCTCTTACGCTGCGATTTCCGCAGACTTGCGGCCAAGATGGAAGTGAATCAAGTGGAGACGCGTGGACAAAATTTGTTTGCTCACATGGAAAATCTGGAGCTGTCCCATTATGCTTTGGTAAAAATGCTGCAAATCTGTAATTCAAAGTCTAAAGAGTACTGTCTAAAGAGTAGTGTCTAAAGAGTAGTGTCTAAAGAGTAGTGTCTAAAGAGTACTTAAAAGGACCAACGACCAGTTGACTTTGGATCACAAGTGCAGAGCGGGAACAAAACAAGGAGCAACATGTAAGACAATGGAGGGAACGGTTAAGGGTTGTTTCTGCCAAAATCCCAACATTTTAACACGTTTTGTTGCCAAAAAGGTCGGCGTTTCGCTAAGTTACGCCGAAAAGATCAAGGCAAGAGCTAGATTACATGCATGCAAAGTTCAAAACTTCGCAAATCACAATGAAGGACAGCAAACTTTTACCAAAACCCGCGCTAGAAAGCTCTACATGGACATGTTGACCAGATACAGTTGCTATGTGAAGGATGACGAAACATACGTCAAAGCTGACCTTGTTGGAGGATGCCAGGATGGGAGTTTTACACCGGAATATATAAATTCAAAGTGGATGATCATTTCAAAAAGAAGAAAATGTCGAAATTCACATCAACATACCTCATTTGGCCGGCTATCAGCACCTGGGGAAAGCGAAGTGGAATGTTCGTCACAACAGTACCAACAGTCACAACACTGTTTGGCAAAAGAGTCTGTGTTTGATTCGAAATACTGCCAAAACAAAGCCCTACGCTCAATTTCAAACTACTTCTATTCAATTTCATAACCTGCCGAGCTCTATCGAGCCTATAGCCTATAGTCTATAGCCAAAAGTTGAAAAGGTGGCAAAAAATGCGATTGCAGTTTTTGCAATCATATCTTGAGAAATCCACATGGTTCAGAGAAGGCAATTTTGCCCATCTTGTACCACAAAGCGTTTTATGGTACAAACGAAGCCATGCAAATGTATGCAACCAGACACAAATAGATCGAAACAAATTCCGCCGTCATGTTTAGAGCCTCGAAAGTCGAAGCACCGGTTGGGTCTTTGTTCAATCATCACCAACGTTTCAATATGGATAAGTTGATACCCCTGGATTGCCGCAACACAATATCCATTTCCTTTACTGATGTACCATTGAGTGCCTCGCCAAGCGAACCAACTGTAAGGTTTCTATTCCTATGCTCTCAACTTGATTACGTGGCCTAGAAGTGAACTTCGAGAGCCATCACGCCAGTGGCTGAAGTTCGAATCTCGGTTCTATTAAGACCACCTTTTATTTTTGTGAGCCGACTGATTTTCGAACTCCAAACTCATCAACTAATACCCCTGCATAACCTCATGCACACATTTTATTTTTCAAAGCAAATTGCTGTGTTGCATTTTTGCCCACAAGTAGTGTTGCATTTTTTCTCCAAGTTACGATCCACAGCGAGAAATGAAACAAAATCATGCGAAATTGCATTACAATCTTGTTTTTTTTTATTTTGGGTGTAGATACGTTCTCTTCACATCTTTGGTTCTAGCAGAAACTGCTGTCCACTACTGGGATCCCATGCTGTTGAGAAGTTGTTTGGCACACTGCACGCAATAAAAACATAATTAATTAGTCATGTATTCATGTATATGTTTTTGGTGTTACTTGGGTTGCATCTATTGATCTCAAAACACCTGATTATTCTTGGAATGGTATGTCATTCATGAGTAATTAATAACAATTTGGGCTGATGTTGTCAGGCCGAATTTCAAAAGGTAGGATAACTACAAGGCAGAATGCCCAAAGGCAGAAAAGATCCATAGACAGAATTTCAAAAGGACGAATTACCACATGGCAAAAAAAACCAAAAGGCCGAAAAGATCAAAAGGCCAAATGGAAACCAAAAGTCAGAAAAAAACGAAAAAGCCGTGAAAAATCAGCGTCAGATTAATCTTTAAATGTTACGAGAAAATTGCAGAACTGAGGTGGAAGTCTCCAATTTCCGAAGTGTTTAGAATTATTGTTAACAGTAATTCAGTATTTTTTTATGTTCATTAAACTATACTGATTTTTCATGTGATTAACGTCAGCTATTTACAAAATTACATATTTATTAAGAACTCGACTGTAAAAACAAATATTTAATTAACAAAAATATTTTTAATTTGTACCAAATGCCTACTCGACAACGCTGACAAAATTGTTCCGAGTAAGTAGAATTTGCTTCACTGCTATTGCATTTCTATTCATCGTACCGATATCACAATAATTCAGGATAATTAAAATTTAAGATTGAAAACACACACAGCAATGATCGAATACATACACAGGCAGGACTAATTAGGTTTTTTAAACTCTTTCAATTCCCTTTCTTATATATGTTTCAATCCAAGCGATTAAAATCGTCCGCGCAATGTTCTTTCGCCGTCTGCAATGTATTTAACGTTTCTTTTTTTTTCAACCTCAAGCAAAATAAGTTTGCCTATATCTAGAGTGAAAGGCTCTTTCCCCCTTTACGCCATTCAAATTCAGCGGACTATCCAAGTACATAAAACACAGGCAGGACATCACTAGAGTAAGAAGTGAAAAAAAAAACAACACAAAAAAAGGAAGATGAGTCTCTGCCGATACCCGCCGTTGGCTCGAAAGATATGATTTACCAACTAAATCTAATAAATAAGTACTCATCACCCTTTATTCGGCGAAGTTCAAGCTGCAAGAGCGAAGCATTGTGAGCGAAAAAAAGTTTGTAGCATAATGAGCATTAAAATTGTTTTTTTTTCTTATTCTTTTCTTTTTCACATCTTAGGCGATGTACATCGTCTTATTTTTTTATGCTTAATTTATATTATATATTTCCCCCTTTCGAATTAACGTGATTCAGTTCCGCACTTTCGTGAAACTGAACACTGCCGAGATAGTAGTAATTGAAACAAAAGCTTGAATGTTTAATCTAGGCAACACAATAAGCGATCAGTAAAACAGGGCAAACTACCAGAATGTGACATTAAACTTACAATAAAAGGAAACACAATTTTGGTGATACAATGAATCGCAGTCACTTAGAATACTCCTGGTTGCAAATCTTGAACGATATATTGTTTTATCTTATAAAATTTTTGAAACAAAACTAGACAGAGTTTTTTCGTCAGCATTTGCGAATAACTTTGCTTGCCCGTGATTTTGCTGCAAAACTTTTGGTCAAGGTTAGCTTTTTTGCAATATCCCGGGCAGAAGCGTTTGGTTTGCACCTGAAAGCTTTCACTTCCTGTCGTATTTAGTGCTTCGGCGAGGATATTTTTGTTCACTTCCTCTTTTCCTATCGGTGGTCACACGTTCTCTTTTTCGATCATTGAAAACAGAGGGTTAACGATTCTCATTTTTTTTTCACTATGGCACGATGCGAAAGATTTAGATTTTCAAAAAACCCGTGTAAAATTTCGTCGCAATCTTCTGCTCTTCTGACTCGATTTCAAAATAATTTCCGCACTTTTTAATAAAACTTACATGATGTTAACTATACTAAAACTACCCAAAGTTTTAAAGATCTTACCCTTAAGGCAAAAAAAGTTAAAGCTATTTAAGTTTTGTGCAATTTTAACGTGGACAACCGTTACTCTAGTGCAAGATGAAAAATAGACTATTATGATGTGCTAATGCACAAACTAGAATTTATATGTTCCGGCCGACCAACGATTCATATTTTCCTGTTCACAGAAAGTTGAAGGACATCATAAGGCATATGGTAAATTCCAATATTTTCGTAATTTTTAGTTGATCGCGTCTGGTTATCGAAACGAAGGTAGTAGAAGGCATTGTCAGTGAAAGGTTGCTTTTTTTGCGTTACCAGCAATTGTATATGTATTGTAATGTATACATAATTGTACTTATGCACTCGAAAGACGTAACCACTAAAGCTCGACAACTTATTCAAAACGGCGTATCTGACGTTGTAAATAAAGAGGTCAGGAATGTATCGAAAATAAGCTATCCACGTACATTTGCATTGTACGCGTGTATTTGTGATGGTTTTATCAACGGCCAGATAGTCTTGAAGAAAATGGGTATAGTTTTTGGCTCAGAAAAATCCAGCACATCGGTCTCAAGCTCGGTCCTAAGCTTATAAGCTTCGGCCCTGAGAAAGTAACTCACACGAACACGCTCTCAAATATTCTGTCAAAATAAAACAGCGAATTAAAACATGAACAAGGATTCTAGTACCCGAAATCGCAAGAATGTATTGCAAAGTGCAAGGTTCAAGTAGACCTTGAGACCAAGGGGTTCTACAACAGTAAATCAATTTTTAATCGCTAGTTTCTTTTTTATTTGTTGGTTTTAATGTGTTCATCATAGCATGCTGTGCGTGCGTTTGACTGTCACTTTTCATTTGTTTACTTGTTTGCACGGTTTAAATTCTTCGTTTTTAAAATGTCGTGCATTGAAAAAGACGTGAAAATTAAGGTTTTGGACACATGGCTACGTGAAAATGGTGTAACTATTCGAAAATTGGCGAAGCGTTTTGGAACTAATCATGCGTGTGTAAAATCCAGCATAACCAAGTTTGGGGAACACTGTTCTTTGGATGAACTGCCAGAAACAGGAAACAGGCAGAAAACAAGAATCTTCCAACCCTAAACTGGATCAGAAAGTGGTAGCTCAAATTCGAAAGAACAAATCAATGGCAATGCGTGATTTGGCCAATGAAGCGGGAACCAGCGTTGGAATGATTCAACGTATCATGAAACGGAACTACCTAAAGACCAACAAGCAGCAGAAAATTACCACACAAAGTGCAGAACAGCAGAAACGCGCAACAACATGCATTGTATTTTGATGGATCTATGGCAAAGAGGACTCAAAAACCCTTTCAGGTCCACAATATTACACTGCCGTCGTAGGAGATGATGTAAGCGATTCAGATAGGTCGATTCGGTGGAGAAGTTTGGTCGAAAAGTGCTGGTATGTGAGGTGTTTACTGTTAGCGTGTAGTTTAATGAGTTACTTTTATTTAGTTTGTAAGACAAACGTTTCCGTTTAACGGAATTCGATACAATATGAGATACTAAGACAAATGCAGACGAAGGTCTGATCAAAAGAAGAAATAAACATGATAGTCTTTCGTATATGATACCTCGACGAAAACAGTCTATTATATCTTTTTATAAAATCACAGTTACGGTAGTTTAGTAGTCACACGTTTTCACCCTCGTTCCATTAGTTCTTTATTTGACGGTTTTTGACTTCGACAGACATTTCAGTATGGAAAGCAATATGTTACTGCGGTATGGAGTATACCATTTTTTACACTACCGGAACAATTAATGCGGAAATCTATTGATCGGAGTGTCTGCAAAAGAGTTGTCTGCCTTTATATCAGAAGCATAGTACTCCTCCACTGCTTTGGCCAAAACAACTCTCAATTGGCTCACGGAAAAGAATATAGATTTTGTTTAGAAAGACATCAATCCGCCAAATTGCCCTCAGCTTCGGCCCATCAAACGCTATTGGGCAATAATGAAGAGGGTATTCAAAAAGACCTGTAAAATAGCTGAGAATATGCAGGAGTTCAAAAAAAAATTTGGCTAAAGCGTCCAAAAAGTGTGATGAAACGATTGTCCGGAGCTTGATGAAAAGTGTTCCATCAAAAATTCGCAAATTCGTGAGAGAATAATATTAATTTCATCCGATCTTCATCTCATCATTTTTTTGTATGATTTGAAAGAAAAATATATGGATAACTTATTTTCGATACAGTCCTCAAACACAGATTCAATCGTAATTTTCTCAAAACATTTCGCTCTCCCATGCAAACCAGCACCACAATCACAGAGTCTAATATTCATCTTGCTCGATGGTGAAGTTAATTTACATGGGAGTGCGAACAGTTTCGTGAAAATTACGATTGAATCTTTGTTTACCTCTTTGATAACAAAAATAAAAAAGGTCATTTTAAAACATTAGTCGAGAATGGACGAATTTCAAAAGTATTTTGTACACAGCACGGCTAAAGTACCCAACGGCTAATTGATTTTTACTTACTTTTGAATAGTTTAGAACGATTCCATTCACAAAATATTCAATTTATTATGCCATGAATATCTATGAAGGTTGTTTGGGCTTTAAACACTTTCGACAATAGAATTCAAGACCATTATCAATCTTTAAATAGTTCCAGAAAAAAATTGCGAAATGGGTGAATCTGTTTTTACAAACAAACATTTAAATTGACGATTTCTCACGAATAAGAGCTTAATCTCTTAAATTACGACCGCAATCGGGTAAAAGAAGGGTTCTGCTAGCCAACTGTGGCCTTAATATTTCAAATTGAGCTTTTATTCGCTAAAAAATTTTGATTCAAATGTTTGTTTACAAAAGCAGATTCGCCCGTTTTGTGAATTTCTTCGGAGTTGTATGGCGTAGCTAGATGAGCAGAGAGCAACACTAAACGTTTTTTGCAAAACATATAATGACAGTGGATAAATTTATCTCGGGGACGACAAGCCATTTCAAGATAAGAACAAATTTTTGATGCTATGCATATACATATGTTATACTGTCACGTGAGGTTTACCCATCTATTTTTTGCGAAAACTAAGATCTTCACTCTACGAATTATGTTCTAAAATTTATCATAACGTTAAAATATCATACTAACACTAATCAACTAACGCAATCATCCCACTTAGAAACAACTGAAATTAACATCAATAAATAATTTCTAAATGTTTATTTAATTGTAAGGATTGTGATTGTAATTATAATTAAAAATCATGTTGATTCATTCGTTTCCATTTAACTTTTTTGTAAAATTATTGTAAATGTTTACTATTTGAAAAACTCTTTGCGTTGTCGAGCCTCTAAAAATCGTTTGAAAAAGCAACTCATGACAGTATGCGGTCGACTCCCGGTGACCGCTTTTTAACGATAATTTAAACTTTAGGCGTGTTATGACAATTTTTAAAGTGTTTGCATGTTGTACTACGCTATCAAACAAAGATAGCCGTTTTAAAGTAAATTTTCTATTTTTTATAGTAACACATTGTTCTGTTTTCAAGAGGGGGGACTGTATACATATCATGTACACAGAAAATGACAATTTGAATGATGACAAACAACAACCGTTTTTTTTTTTCATCAGTCAATTCAACAATATTATTTAAAAAAAAGAAACACTTCCCAGTGTTGCACTAACCAGCGAGGTTCCTTGCGAATGGTCTCGTTGATGTTCTCGTAATCACATTGCGAGTTCCAAAACTCAATATTTGTGACACCACGAGAAATATGCGAATGTATTGAAATCATTTGAAAGACTACCACTTTATAACATATGGTTTAAAATATTGGTAGGAAAAGGACATTTCCTGAACATACTTCCATTCATTTTAATGACTCACGATGCAAGGTAATTCCCTCCCAAAGCCACGTCTGAAACACGAGGTATCGCGTGAGAGCATAATGACGTTGCATTTGTTGCCGGAAATGAAAATTAAATCACACTATTTATCATCGGATGGTGAAAGGAAATAAAAGAAATCTCCTGAGAAAGTAAGAGAAGCAGAAAAGGCAAACATCGGCTCGTTTTTGCGTCCTTGAAGATGTTATTCTCTTGCAACTTGTTCACTGTACAGTCTTAATCCATTGAGCTCGTACCATGTTGCGTTTAGAGAGGATTTTTGACTGCTCAAAAATGATTAATCGGCATTGATGAGCATTCTTCGTGCGTTTTCTTCGAAACACATTCTAATAGAATGAAAATGCGCAACTTTTGGTGTATGTAGTTTGATTATACCGTTCAGTATTATGTATGGTATGGTTAGTTCATGGCAATTCATTCGATAACAATTGAGGGCCCAACCAACCCCCCGCGTTTGTGTTATTTTTTTTTTTATTCAAGCCAAACAATGAATTAGGTCCTAAGTAACAATATAAACAAAATTGAGTTGAATATCGATTTGGATGGAATGCCATTACTTTTCTATGAATCATTTTGAAATTATGCTTTAAGATAAAAAAAAATTGAAAATACGACCCGATAACAAAACGTCCAATGTACCTTCCGTCTGATATCGCACAGCTCTGTACATGGGACTTTTGTCAGCCACTTGTCCAATGTACAATGTTCGTCTAAAATTTTGACAGATGTACATAGGACCTACATTTCGCCTTCTAAAAACGCGTGTTCTGATTGTACGAAAAATGAAAACAAACTAAAAGTTCTTCGTTCGGATGGATAATATTCAACTACTTCATTTGTGTCAAATCGAAAAAATAGGATCGAAAATTTTAATTTTTTTGCAACTCAATCGTGTAATCTTTAATTTTTGTAATCGTGTAATTGCATCGTTTAAATGCAACTCAATCGTGTAATCTTTAATTTTTGTATGATTTTTAGCGCAAACGCCGTCAGGACTAAAAAGAAAATGTTGCCTTTGGAGTTTACGGTGATTCTAGGCGTGTAATTGATACATTTGTTACTTAGGACCTATTGCATTTGCATTTATACATTGGACCTGTTAGATTGGTCTTTTGTCAAGTTAGAATGTACGTTGGACTATTGTGATTGCGGTATGCACTAGTAAAATAATGTTCGCACTAGATCTCTATTAGCTTTATTTTTGTACTCTTGTACCCTCTAATTCTTACAATTAGCAAACAGTAGCCCATCATATTTGAGAACTCCATCATATGGCTACATTATAATTCATTCGGCAAGCTCACAAATTGACACAAATCTCAATCAATAAAGGACCAATGCATCTTATTTTCTAATTTAAGCTTTGCTGCGTGGCAACAATATCGGACCAACGCAACATCAGATGCGTTGGTCCGTTATTGCACGGTTTTGCACGGTAAGCTAGTTTCATCAATTTTTACGAAAATTTCACACATTTATGCCTGTTTTCAAACCTATTTTCTGGGTGGAATACAAATTGCCACTGTAATGCACACACTCCTACACACTTAGAAATTATGAATTTTACAACGTAATTCAGGTTTGTAAAAATTCGTGGAACGGAAAGAAATATTTCGTTTAAAATTATGTCTTTTGAAGCTGACACATACGCAATTCGATGAAAGATGTGTTTGATTGAATTTATTTTCTCCTCTCTTTCAACTAATTCTTATGTGCTAAAGGACGCTTGCATGTGTCGGTCTCAGAGGACAGAAATTTACATGACATTTTGGTAGTGTGTAGGAGATCCCTTAAGGTACTTAAGTAAGTAAATTAAGTATGAAAAGAATGATTTGCGTGATATGTAAACCAGCAGTTTTGATTTTATATATGTGGCTCTAAAACTTTCATCAGGTCATATAGTTTGTACACTAACCCTATATAGTCTTGCCGTTTACGCTCAAGAACAAGTATTTCTCGTACCTAGTGCACCTGTTACAATAATCCGATTGAATAAATATGTAGCCAGTTACTGGGGTTTTCTAATATAATAGACTACTTTTTTATTGAATGTTTGCTAATTGCAAAGATGAGGCGGTACAAGAGTACACAAATAAAGCTAAAAGGGAGCTAATGTGAACGTTATTCTATTAGTTCTTATCGCAATCAAAAAAGTCCAATGTACATTCTAACTTGGCAAAAGACCAATCTAACAGGTCCAATCTACAAATGTAAATGCAATAGGTCCTAAGTAACAAATGTATCAATAACACAAGTAGAATCATCGTAAACTTCAAAACCAACATTTTGTTTGTAATCTTGACGACGTTTTACGTTGAAAACCATGCAAAAATTAAAGATTACATGATAAAGTTGCAATTACGATTTAAAAAACAAATTTAAATTTTCAATCCTATTTTTCTCGATTTGACACAAATGTTACATAGGACCTAATGCAATATTTGGCTTGAATTAAGCACTATGAAAACGTTGCGATCTATAAAAAAATCTCATGGGTAACATTGGTTGGGGGAGTAATAGTGGTGGTTTGGGGGTGGGTTTTAAGTGGATGGGGGGATTTTTTGTGGGGGAGAAAAAAAAATTTTTGTGGGGGGGGTTTTTTTTTTTTTATTGTTAAAATTTTTTAATATTTTTATAAAAAAAAAAAAAAATATTTTCATGACGTTATTTGCCAGTCATTCAGTAGTATTTTAAACACACATTCAAACAAATGGTCGAATAGTTACACTGACTGGTGTCATGCACTTCAAAGTCGTTTTTATTGCATGACTGAACTTCAATAAACTGAATCATTTAAATAATGTCAGTAAAATGTTATTTTGTTCCTTACAAATAAATGGTTTTCTGTGAAATAAATTCTGATTGTAAACGTAATTGCCCACAGTTAGGCGTTATCATGGATTTTGTCAAATTTCTCTAATATTTTATGTACACTGAAGATTTATTTTCGTAAATTAGCTTTCGTAAACATGGATTTTGTACGTAGAACAAATGTCTCGTAAATTGTATGAAACATTCATATTGCTTTTATCATGATAGTGTTGCTGCTGGGATGGGCGAGAATAATTTATATTTATATGTCAGAAATATTTAAAAAAAAAAGCAACTCCACGTGGTTGCGCTTTGTTTGCCAATAACATTTCGAGTCGTCTAACCAGCCCAGGAAGCTGAAAGCCACTCTAATAAAGAAATAAAAATAAATAAAAAAAAAAAAATTTCGCGTCGATAAAGTAGATCTGTCAGTCATTCATGCAACTACCAGAGAGACGTTTCATTTTAATTTGTAACAAAATATTCGTAGCTCTTTGTATTGTTTTAGTACAAAGCATGAATGTTGTTTCCGTGTCAACAATGTTTGTGTGCTTGTGACAGTAACGTGTGTGCCATTAATTACGAAGAAACAACGAACAGATTTGTTAGTTCTACCTTCGATTTCGTATCGAATGTATTTTAAGGCATTTAAGGTACACTTTTGTTGTTGTTGTTGTTGTTGTTGTTGTTGTTGTTGTTGTTGTTGTTGTTGTTGTCAAAAATTAGAGTATAAAAAAAACACAAAACACTCTACATGATTCACAGTCGTGCAGATTGACAGAGACATGAGAGCTACTTGTTTTATAAATATAAAACATACAAAGCTGCATTACAGATGAAGTTATTAAGAAATATCGATAAATTAAAGCGATCAATTTTATCTCATTTTACGGTACGCCTGTTTCGTAATGACATAAAGTCAAATTATACCAGAAAAATGTCAAACAATTGAGGCATTTAGCCTCAACTTGACCAAAACTTGGCAATACCATCTCAGAATCGAATGAAGCATTGTGTATACCAACACAATTCAAGCCACTTTGCATAAGTTGGACGAAGTCTTTCATCGTTTTCGAAACGATATAACTCAGAAAAGAGAAGATCTCCGAAATTAAATTAAGTTTCCGCACAAATTCAATACATGAAGAATTATCAGCTTAGAATGAAAATTTGTGAGTTTCAAAATATAACATGATAGAGCAAAGAATGCAAATTAACACATCGAATAGTATAATTTTACATCCTGGCCAAGGCACCAATATGCTCTGCAGGATACGAATAACTTTACTTTGAAGTTTATATTTAAGACAATTGTCAAACATATTAGAGATCAAATTCGCTACCGTTTTGAATATTTGCTATCTTGTCTTGTTACAAGTCTTGTTAGGGTTCTTCAATTCAGTGATGAGTGGTTTAAAAAATACATTAATCATGACAATAATGCATCAGATATATGACATATTTAGTCACTTTTGAAATTCATTTAATCGATCAATCAATTTTGTTCCTCTGGTTTGTTTATATTTGTTTTATACTAGAATGTCAGTGAAACAGATTATTTCTTTAAGTAAAAATATCTAACTATTTCTTGACTGCAGAGGGCATTTTTTGTTGCAATTAAAAAATTGCAATGAATTTTATTTGAAATAATTCATTCTCTTATTCGACATTTCATAAGAATATTGTCATTAAGTCAACAGTGACAATTTTCATAAAATTGAGTAATCAATGTTAATCGATTATCATGCTTAGGCGCTTCCCGAGTATAGAAACATAGCCCTTATCCATGTAATGTTCTTTAAAATGGACGGAGCAGGAGGAAGACTTCTTGTATCCAGTTAAATAAATAAACTTGTTGTTCGGTTGCATATTGATACAGATCTAACACAATTTATTTCGCCTGTTCGTTACATGCTGAACCTTTTTTTTTTTTTTTTAACTCTTTATTTATTCCAAATTTTACATTATTTTACATGTTATATTAACCTAGGTGATCCTGCTAAGTAATTAACATTTCAACCTTATATGCTATCATTTATATCTAATTGTGTTAATATTATTTTTACTTTGTCTCAGTATTTTTTAACAGAGTTCCTTTTGCCTGCGTGTGAGAATAATTATTGATTTCTTAAAACTAGTTCTTATCTATAGAGCGAATTGATCATTGCAATTGAAGACTGCAATGATTTTTGTCTAAAATTATGAATTATTTTGTTGGACATTTCTTCTAGAGTCTCAACGTTTGAAATTCTATGTAATTCAATAGAACTGAACCAGGGTGGCAGCTTCAAAATCATTTTCAGAACTTTGTTCTGAATCCTTTGAAGTGCTTTTTTCCTAGTAGCACAACAACTACACCATATTGGCACAGCATAAAGCATGGCCGGTCTAAAAATTTGTTTGAATATTAGAAGTTTGTTCTTCAAACAAAGTTTGGATTTTCTGTTTATAAGAGGATATAAACATTTTATATATTTATTACATTTGGCTTGAATGCCCTCAATGTGATATTTAAAAGTAAATTTTTGATCAAGTATCAGTCCAAGATATGTTACTTGATTTGACCAAGAAATTGGAACTCCGTTCATAGTGACCATATGACTATTACTTGGTTTCAAAAATGCAGCTCTAGGCTTGTGTGGGAATATTATAAGTTGAGTTTTGGAAGCATTAGGAGAAATCTTCCATTTTTGAAAATAATCTGCAAAAATGTCCAAGCTTTTTTGTAGCCTCCTGGATATAACACGAAGACTTTTTCCTTTAGCGGAAATGCCTGTGTCATCAGCAGAGCAAGATTTTTGACAGCCCTGAGGTAAATCAGGGAGATCTGAAGTGAAAATGTTATAAAGTATTGGCCCAAGAATGCTACCTTGAGGAACACCAGCTCTGACAGGCAATTGATCAGATTTAGAATTCTGATAATTTACTTGCAAAGTTCTATCAGTTAAGTAGTTTTGAACTAATTTCATGATATAAAGCGGAAAACTGAAATTTTTCAGTTTCGCAATCAAACCTTCATGCCAAACACTGTCGAATGCTTTTGCTATGTCCAGAAGAGCAACTCCAGTGGAGCAGCCTTCAGCTTTGTTTGAACGAATTAAATTTGTAACTCTCAAAAGTTGATGCGTAGTTGAATGCCCATGGCAAAATCCAAACTGTTCATCAGCAAAATCTGAGTTTGTATTGATGTGAAGCATCATTCTATTCAAAATTATTTTTTCAAAAAGCTTACTTATCGAAGAAAGCAAACTGATTGGTCGGTAGCTAGAAGCTTCAGCCGGATTTTTGTCTGGCTTCAAGATAGGTACGAATTTTGCATTTTTCCATTTATCTGGAAAGTATTCCAGATGAAAACATCTGTTAAATAGTTTTACCAAGAAAGACAAAGTACTCTCGGGGAGTTTTTTGATGAGGATATAGAAAATTCCATCATATTTTTAAATTTTTTAGTTATAGTTTTTACTTCATCCAAATCAGTTCCCCAAGAATCATCAAAAATATTTTCTTGTGAGAAAATATTCAGATACTCCCTGGAAACTTGATCCTCAATAGGACTTGTAAGACCCAAACTGAAATTATGGGAGCTCTCAAACTGCTTAACAAGTTTTTGAGCTTTTTCCGCATTTGTGAGCAAAATTTTATCACCTTCCTTAAGCGCTGGTACAGGCTTTTGAGGTTTTTTCAATATTTTAGAGAGTTTCCAGAATGGTTTGGAACTCGGATCTAATTTTGACACATTATTTTCAAAATGTTTGTTCCTCAGGGCAGAGAGGCGTTTTTTAATTTGTTTTTGTAATTCTCGCCATATGACTTTCATAGCGGGATCACGTGTTCTTTGAAATTGACGCCTACGTACATTTTTCATACGAATCAAGAGCTGAAGATCGTCATCAATTATAACTGAATCGAATTTAACCTCGCATTTTGGCACTGTAGCAGCTCTTGCTCTATTTATTGAGAAAGCCAGAGATTCAAGAGCATTATTAATTTCATTTTTTGTTTGCAATTGCGTTATGCTGAGCTACATGCTGAACTTTTTCTAAGTTCCCTTTTCGCTACTCGGTCTCTCTCAGAGCGTGTTCTCAATCTCTGATCACTACAACTTTTGCATCCATTTGTTAAAAAATAATGATCATGTTTTTTTTTTAATAGGTCAAGTTGTTATTTATTTTTCAGTTCATGATGAAAATACAGTGATTAAAAATTAAAAAAATTACATCTAGGTGAAAATTCAAAGCGTTAACATCTATTCTATTGTTACATTGACTAACAAATCTGATGTAATTGATTACTAATTAATCTTCACTCTTGAAGCTCTGTTTATTCATACTAGGGCAGGTCTCAGTAGGTCATCGAAGGTTGACTGTTTCCATTCATCCATTATTGTAACGTTTGCATTACAAAAATGGACTTTTTTCGGATGGTGATAAAAAAAATCTAAGACAGATAACACTAGTTTGCAGCATTTATGAACTCGGTAAGCTGATCATCATTTCTAATGTGAAATTTTACGCAGAATATAAAAAAAACCGTCAAAAAAAAAATTCGAGTAAAACAGTTTTCGAAATATGGATATAAGTTGATTTTAGTTATAAATGAACAAAAACACATTTACTTAAAATACCTCCAACGCGTGAAATCCAATTTCAAATATTTTGTCATCAAATGAAACAAAATTAAATTTAACACCGATCTTTTGAACATTGCAATATTCTAGGAATAGTAGTGCCGGTTTTTTGGGATTTTTTTTTTTTTGCTGGTTTTTGGAAAAAGTGCAGAAACGCGGGATAAAACAGAAATTCGAAAGAAATACGCCCATCTCTCTCTCTCTCTCTCTCTCTCTCTCTCTCTCTCACACACACACACACACACACACACACACACACACACACACACACACACACACACACACACACACACACACACACACACACACACACACACACACACACACACACACACACACACACACACACACACACACACACACACACACACACACACACACACACATACACCAGATTTGGTTTACCTACTGTTCTATTGTTTGGTAAGATATTCTGGCACCTAATTTTAATAGCTACTGGTAACCCTTCAAAACAAAACAAGTTGTGACAGTTCGTTGTTCAGTAATCGGAGTGAAAAAATGTGCGCTGCAAAACGGGAATTCAAATGCAAAATGATCTACAAAACTTTTGTTATGCCTGTGGCGTCTACATTTTTACGACACCGGTTAAATTCACTGCTTCTCTTCAATCTGCGTTCCGTTTTTATTTTCAAATTTGTCCGGAGAATCTGGATCAACCATGGGTGCCTAACGTTCTGTGTAATTCGTGCAAAACATGCCTGGCTAGGTGGATAGCAGGTAAAAGATATGTATGGCTTACCACTGGTCCTATTCAAATTTGTTATATACTCTCATTTCTGTCACTGATAAGCCGCTATTTGTCCTTTGATAAGCCAGTTATTTGAAATGAACTTTTTTGCCATGCTACGGATTGTTATTTCTGCCTCACAGAAGTTCAACAACATGGCCGCCATAAGTAGATAAACCAACTCCACATTCGAATTCAAACCGGTACCCTATTTGCCCAAAACGAAAAAGGGAGTCTTCATTTGAAGATACTGCCCAGCTGGTTAACGAGGACGCAGATCAAAGCGACACAGAATTTGAAACAAAACCTTCATTATTTTCCCAAGCAGAACTCCATGATTTGGTACGTGATTTGGAATTATCGAACCAGAAATCTGAATTGCTTGCATCACGCTTAAAAGAAAGAAGCCTGGTGTGACAATTTCGTACTACAGAAATCGTGATGAACAATTCTCTAAATACTTCTCCAAACAAAATAACGCTAGTTTTTACCAAGATGTAAACTGAGTTTGAAGGCTGTTTTACTGCATCAAGGAAACAGGAAACCCTCGATACTGCTGGCTCATGCTGTTAACATGAAGGAATCGTATGAATCAATGGCGCTGCTGCTGAATTTGATAAAATATAAGCAACACTCTTGGAAAATTTCCTCCGATCTTAAGGTTGTTGCCATGTTGACTGGGTTACAACAGGGGTACACAAAATACATGTGCTTTCTTTGTAAATGGGCAGCCGAGCACGTATGGAGCATAACGTTCAAAAAGACTGGCCAAAGAGGACAAGTTTGACTCTTAGAAAGAAAACGTGAAATGTGTTCCTTTCTTGGTTAAAGATCAAATTATTCTCCTACCGTTACATATAAATCTTGGACTCTTTCAAGTATTTTGTAAAAGCGTTGGAAAAGAATGGACCTGCATTTGAATATCTGAAATCAGTATTCCCCAACAAATCGGATGCAAAGATTAGGGAAGGCGTTTTCGTGGGTCCTCAAATAAAAAAAAATTGAGGACAAACATTTCTTCGCAGTTCTGGCTCCTGATGAGCAAGAAGCGTGGAAATCATTTCGACTGGTTGTTACGAATTTTCTAGGAAACACTAAAAGTGCGGATCATGTTGAAGTTATTGAGAATTTGCTGGAAAACTATAAGAAAATAGGTAATATTAAATTTAAAAATAACTTATCAACTTACCCATGTTTCATGTACATAGTTTATAACTCCTTGCTCTTCATGACTATAGGTGTGAACATGTCATTGAAAAGCCATTTCCTCCGCTCACATTTGGATTTCTTTCCACCGAATTTTGGCGACAAAAGTGAACGATTCCACCAACAAATGAAGCAAATAGAACGACGATATCAAGGCTTCTGAGACGAATCAATGCTGGGTGACTACTGTTGGTTTCTAGTTAGAGAAACCATCACGACGCATAAATGACAAAGCTCAATTTTGAATCATTTTTAAGTTTTCATAAACTTATTTTAAAGAAATTTGCCTGTAGTGCGCAAGAATGACAAAAAAACGGTGTGTGTGTGTGTGTGTGTGTGTGTGTGTGTGTGTGTGTGTGTGTGTGTGTGTGTGTGTGTGTGTATATATATATATATATATATATATATATATATATATATATATATATATATATATATATATATATATATATATATATATAGAGAGAGAGAGAGAGAGAGAGAGAGAGAGGGGCGTATTTCTTTCGAATTTCTGTTTTTTACCGCATTTCTGCACAGTTTTTTTTTACAAATCTCCAAAAAAATATCGCAAAAAATTATGTATACTTATAAATAGCGTCCAAACTATTACTCCTAGAATATTGCAATGTTGAGAAGATCAGTGTTAAATTTAATTCTGCTTCATTTGATGATTTTTTTTTTAAATTGGATCACACGCGTTGGAGATGTGTTTTTGTTCATTTATTAAAAAATCAACTTTTATCCATACCTCGCAAACTGTTCTACTTTAATTTTTTTTAACGGCATTTTAGAATTCTGCATTAAATATCACATTAGAAACTTTAGTCGAATTGTTAAGTTCATCACTTTTGATTTATTTTGTTTTATTTTTTTATTTTTAGTGTAATTACTTTTGATAAATTTTCCATGAAAGGTAATTATTTAAGCTTACTTGCAAAAAAATTACACGCCCTTGTGAGCGGCCATCCAGCAGTTAACCGGAACATTCGCCATAGCGGACTAAAACATGCGTGTAGGCATGTTTTTGAGTTCTTTCTTCGTTTGATTTATCAATTCCTCCTCAGTTTTCGCGACAAAATTGTTGGAGTAGATCTTACGCTTCAGGTTGGCCCAGAAATTCTCGATGGGACACAGCTGGGGGACATTGGGCGGGTTCGCCGACTTGGGTACCACATCGATATTCAGACGCTCCATCTCCTCCAACGATCGCTTCGAGTAGTGGGCCGACGTCAGAACACCGCGTCTTTGCCCTTATGGTATTTATTGATGAACGACGCAACTTCCGGCAGGCATTTCGTACTAAAAATTTCCCCGTTCACGGCCAGTCCGGAGCGAAAGACATCCCCTTCTCGCTGATTGTCAGCCACACCAGCACCTTCTTGGGGAACTTGGTGTGTGAAATGAACGTCACCTCGGAGCTCACATCCTTCGTGGGGGAAGTAAAATACGAAGTGCCCTGCCAGTCGTTGCCATCCAGGGTGAGATAGGCCTCGTCGTCCATCACCACCGCCACGTCGCGATCCGCCGGGAAAATCGAGTTGACCATCTTATTCAGCCGCTGCCGCTGCGTCATTGCCTTCAGCTCCGAAACCAGTGGACGCGACTTCCGCTTCTTGACATGTATGTTCATGTTCGCCAGGTACTTTTTCACTGTTTGGCCGGTTGAACCGACCTCCCGGCCAAGCGCACGCAGCGATGTAGCCACTTTTCCCTCGGTCTTCTTCTTCAGCATCCTTTAGAGCTTCTTGTCGCTCAGGGTCGTCGGCCGTCCAGAACCGGGCTTTCTTCCGATGCTCTGATTGTTGTCTAATAGTGCCAAGATGTTGTAGATGCCGGAACGGGCGTATTCGGCGTCCACAGCGTGCCGCACGATGTCTGTTTTCGACGCGGCGGGGTGCCGTTCTTTGCACGCGCACACTTCTAAACGGAATCGCTTCACTGTTTTTGCCATCACGGTTAGAGTTCGACTGATAGAGCTGTCAAATTTTGTCTGCTGACTCATGGGTTACTATAATTGATGCTGCATGGGTAGTTTTGTCAGTGCGGGTGAAGGTAAACCCATGAAAAATCGGCTATTTTTGTCCATTTTTTTAAATGCAAACTTTAGGAGCGTCTCTACAGTTTGGTTTCCGCAATCTGAGCAGTTATCGTTCTCCACTCGTCGCATCGCAAAAAGAAGCACTCTGTGCTCGCATTTTCTGTTTACAAATAGGTAAAGTTGGCTTCGTTGTGCAGATGAGAATCGGCTATCTGCGATGTTACGCCACGCACGTGGCCAGTTGATCTCTGCACAGATAAAACGAAACATTGAATTTTCTGTGTTATTTGATGCACATAAAGGGAATGCTAGATTTGGCAGAAAATATGGGGAGATTTCATGTAAATTTTAGCCTGATAACGCCTGAATCTAGCCTGTTGTATGAAAAAATGCAAACATTGGTGTATGGCGCATGAAAGATTGAAAACAATTTCGTTGTTTACGCCTCCTTTGGCTTGAAATTTTACGCGTTTGTTAAAATTCATATTTTTTTTCTGTGTGTCATCAGCCTTATTGAGTTTGCAAAGGTAATACCCAAAATTCTGACTGTGTCGGCTGTCTGCAGCCACTGGGCATTAATTTCATTACCTTCACAAACCCCAACTTTGATCGCACTTTTAGTTTTGTACTTTTAGTTTTGCGCCGTTTTTTTTAGTTTTCGTACTTTTAGTTTTGCGCCGGCAGTGCGACCGAAGCGGAGAAAAAATTCATTCATTGCTTCGATCTTCCAAGCTGATGTGAGTATCACAGTGACAAGTGGCAAGAGAGAGGAGAGTGATGAGTTCCTGGTTAAATCCGAGCGACCGCATGGTCTCGAATAGAAAAGAGTGCTGGACCCGATCGAACGCCTTTTCCAAGTCGAAGCTTATCAGTTTACCGGCACAACATTGATAACGAAAGTTGGCTATGCGATCCTTCAGTGCAAGAGTCGCCTGGAAGATGTTTTTCTCTGAGTTGGAACATTTCTGTCAGTCGCTCAGCACGCGATGGGCTTTCACCACACACTCAAGGCGATTTTTTAGAATGCGTGATAGCAGCTTGTAGTCGCTGTTGAGCCGTAAAATAAGACGGTATGATCTTCACCGCACGATGATACCCTCCACAAATGTAGGGGGAGGGTTGCCGGTAAGTGCCTCATTCAACAGCAGATTCAATTCTCGGTGAATGACTTCGAACATGCGGAGGTAAAACTCTCGTGGTATACCATCGCAGCCGGGGGATATCTTCGGTGCGCTTGTCCGGATGGCAAAGAAGATCTCTTCAGTGGTGATTTCGCTCATGCAGGCTTCATTTGTTGGGTCTTCTTCTGGGATTATGCGTTCGCATTCAAAGTCATTTTCGTTGTTCCCGTCGGCTTCTTCCGAGTAGAGGCTCGAGAAGAAATTAAACAGATTAGCCTCGATCGCTAGTGGCTCGGTAACAGAATCATCTTCTTCCGTTCGCAAACGGGTGATATTCGTCCTCTTTCTTCGTCTATTTCCTAACTGGAACACCGACATGGGTTCTCCTGCCACGTGTGTATCATTGATGCGCAAAAACATATGGGAGAATCTATGTTGTAGCGCCAACATTTCACCTTTCAACCGATTAATTGTAGGCAACATTTCGGGATGCTGGTAGTATCTATCGTACGCAAGTCGTAGCTTCACATACAGTCTTTGGTGGGCATCATGGAATTCCTCGTAAACTTCACGAGATTTTCAGTTGAAAAAAATATTTTATTTTGGGCTTGGCGTACGATATCCACCATTCGATCCACGATTGATAGTGTTTTCTTTGCCGTGTCCAGTACTTCCATTTGTACTGAAATTCTGTAACGTTTTCGTCGGTTAAAAGGTGAGGCCGTAGGGACCAGAATCCGCGCCCACGCGCATGTCCAAGGTGGGGTAGGCAAAGTCGAACTGTCAGAGCTTTGTGGCCAGTGAACGAACAGACGTGAGTGCATGCCGCCCGGAGGTTTTCTCTCAAACCGCTGCTCACATAGATGCGATCGAGGCGTGATTGTGCGTTAAAACCAGAGCTTCGCCATAGATCGTGCAGTTGTAGCTGTTGAACGGCTGTTTTTAATGCAGGGCTAGTGTTTGCGCTAGATGAATCGCATATACGAAGCGCGCGAAGTTGAAGTCCCCAACGAGAATGATGTGTGGCCGCAGCGCAGTGCCAGAGGGAGCGTAGACGTTACATATCCCCGTGTCCTGCACTCTCAGTGCAACCGACGTGAGACCTGAATATATTCCCTCACAGCGATGGCCGTTCCTCTTCTCGCGTGGTCAACATGAGCGAAAACGGTGAAGCCAGGCAATGAGAGCTGCTCATTTTCGACTTCTTGAAGGCATACAATGTCGCGGTCTTGGAATAAAATACACCCATCAACATCCTCAAGCTCCTGATAATGTGAGTAGATATTCACAAAACCTCTTTCCAATCGGTCAGGCCAGCATTTCCTCAAATATTGTCGAATAGTTTGCAAGAATCCATCATCTAAAGTCGCTTTTGCTATTTCCTTGTAGTTAATAGGGAATTCGTCGGTAAAATTTAAATTCTTCATGAACTCTCGACTCAGTTCTCTAGGAACTTTCTCACTTAGAGGGAACCGAGAGCAAAAATCAGCGTTCCCCAATCTTGAGGAAGGCCGGTAAACTATTTCATAGATTGAAAGCTCCATAACGTACCCATGTAAACGTGTAACCGATATGGTGTGTTTACCTTCCTTGCCGTAAATGCTTATTAAAGGTACGTGGTCTGTGTGTATCGTAAAATGTATTCCGTAAAGAAATTTGTGAATTTTTTTCACCGTACTGACTACTGCCAATGCTTCTAGGTGCAGAATGGGGTAGTTTTTCTGAGCATCATTCAATGTTTCAATGTTCAATTCGATGTGAATCTAATAGGTCTCTCCTCACCGTCGACCAAATGTGCGATACCTACCCAAACCATAGCTACAGGCATCTGTTATCACCAAAATTGGCTTAAATAGATCAGAAAATTCCAGAAGATTTGGCTTCAAAAGAAATCCTTTACAGTCTTTAAATGCTTTCTAACAGTCAGTAGACCAAAAATATGTTACATTTTTCTTTAAAAGACCATAAAGGCAACTAATGCTTGTGGACAAATTGGGTATAAACTTAGAGTAGTATGTGACTAAGCCTAGTAATGCCTTTAACTCAGAAACGTTCCGCTTCACGAATTGTTTACACTTTGTCAGGGCAGGGAAGCAATCCCTGCCTGTTAAGACATGCCCTAAATAAGACAATTGCTTTGCAAAAAAATTGCATTTCTTCAACTTGACTTTTATTTTAGCTTTGGTTAATTTATCCAAAACCACAAAAAGCTTCTCTTGCAATCGTTAAAATCCTTTTCCGCAATTAGTACATCACCTCAATAGCATGATATGATTTTCAATCCACGAAACAGCTGGTCCATAACCTTCTGAAATATTGCTGCGCTGGATGAGGCTCCCTGAGGTAGTCTATTGTACGTATAAAGACCCTTTATAGTGTTTTTTACCATAAACCTCTTCGGACGATCAGTTAAAAGCAGCTGGGTATAGGCACCCTTCAAGTCCAACGCACAATACACTGTAGATCCAGAAAGTGTGGCAAACGGGTCCTGCGCCAAAGGCAAAGGATGCGTGTTTGGAAGCAAAATTTTATTAATGCAAACGGTAGCAGAACTTTCCCGTATAGCCTGTTTTCTTACAAAAGGAACAAAGGTAAAGTGGGTTGTCAGAATATCCACCTCTTTTGCTTTGAAATCTACCATTGCTTTTACTCCTAGGTGAAAAAGAACGATTCCTATCAAAACTACAACTCCTGCCTCTGTATTTCTGCCTAGATCGCGAATTGTCATGCCGGTCTCGTGGCCAGTTACTTAGTCTTGCTACAGTACAGACTCTCCTTTCATCATCGTTCTTTAGTAACTTTGTTCTACTGACAGCAATCTCCGAGTTTAAAATCAATCTTTGAACCTTAGCCGTAGATAAACTTCCTTCATCGCACAACCTCTTCTGCAACTGCACATCGCAAACTCCAATCACAAGCATATCTCGAATAGTCCTTTCCTTAAATTCCCCAAATTCGCATCTTTCTGCTAAATTTTTCACAGAAATCACAAAATCTTCCAACGACTCATTCTTTCCTTGCCTTTTAGTCAAAAATTTGTAACTATGAACAGCTTCAGAATCGTTTTTGTCATAGCGCGTTTTTAATTCATCTGTCATCTGCTTATAGCTTAAATTATTAAAATCCTGCTCCGGAAATAATCTTTTCAGTTCTGTGAAAACTCCCTTTCCACAAACGGCCGAAAATGAGGTTTTATGTATACCGTTGCTCCGGAAATTGATTATGTTTTAAAATCCATTCACGCTTTTTTTTTGTATTGCGTAAATGGCATAGAGTATGGCACATAGGGATCTGCTATCGATGTTGACGTCATCCTTTGTTTTTGCAAAATCACAAAAATCACGAAAAGTAAATACAAAATAAAAATTTAATCCGAAAAAAAAACAATATAAATGCAATAAAACACATATTAAATAAATATATCCCACTAAAAAAAAAAAAAAAACTAAACCACGTACCTGAATAACGATGCACTAGATGAGCAGCAAACCACTCAAAACGTCAACGGACGACAAAATTTCACCTCAGCAGTACCAAATGTCAGCAATAACACCAAAATTCGCTTCGAGTTTGCATGCAGCTAACTAGCACTGAGCTATGCAGCAACAGCAATCGACGTCGGCTGGACAGAAGTAGCAACAAACAGCAGTTAACAACAGCAACAACGGTAAACAACAGCAGCTGTCCCACAGGCAAACCGCAGCAGCTAGCAGACAGGGCAGACAAAAGCCAACTTCACCAGCAGCAGCCCGGGCAAACTATAGACACTCAAGTAATAGACCGGCCAACGTGCCGCCATGTTGTATCCAAAACGAACATTTCCCATACGATTTGACAGTTGTTTTGGATACATTAACTGTGCCAGATTCACGTTGGCCGGTCTATTACTTGAGTGTCTATAGGGCAAACGGGTCGAGTGTCAGTGAACTCGATTGGATGCACTTGATGCACTTTTCAACACTCACTCATAGCGAATTCGTTTTTTATCCAGTTCCAAACTGGATCGGGTATCAAAATTGGGTCGGCTTGTTGTGTGTTAAACGTCAGAGTGTACGGTTTTATTTGTAACTCGTATCGGATTGAGGTTTGCACGGACCCGTCTGTTGTTGAACACAAACACTCTCCTGAAGGCACATCGCAAATTTCTCTTCCGCGTTCCGGGTCGCTGGATGTGTGGAGTGCGACACTGAAGAAAATCACCTTCACACAGGAAGAAAAAAAACTGGTATTTGTGTGATCTGTGTAAGATGCGATAAAACTAGAAAACAAAAATGTGTGGGTTGATACTCCTCGATAAAAATAAAACCACGTTTCTGACTGGTTTCTACAAAATTGTGATACGGCAAATGATTCTAACGTTTTATTTATCACTTCACAAAACCGTATCCACTTTCATTTCAGCGATTTCTTAAGCGCGGTTATTGTTCTGGATGAAAAGGATCGTCTCACAGTAGTGACCTCAGAACATTGGCCAACCAAGCACAAATTTTTATTAAAATCATTTCAAAAGGGGTAAAAATAAACTACTCACGCCGAGCTCCTTGGAGATAAAATTGGCAAAATATCCACAAATGCACGCTTTCACTAGCGAAATTAAATAAAATTTATAGAAAATTACTTTAAACAGAAAATTCTATCCTCGTCGCCACCGTAATGGTCTTTAAAATGGGCGGAGCAGAAGGAAGACTTCTTGTATCCAGTTAAATAAATAAACTTGTTGTTCGGTTGCTTGTTGATACAGATCTAACACAATTTATTACGCCTGTTCAGTGTTCGTTACATGCTGAACTTCCTAAAAGTTCCCTTTTCGCTACTCGGGCTCTCTCGGAGCGAGTTCTCAATATCTGATCACTACATTCCAAAATTTGTTTGTCAACCTAATTACACGTTAACGTAGTCACCATTCATTCATCATATTCCTCGATGATACACAAGTCAACTAATTTACATGGAGCAACCGTTTGTCTTAAGTAACTCTTAAGGACTTGCCCTTTGCGATCAGTTAAAACTACTAAAGGAACACCATGGGGGAACTCTGATTTAGCTTGCTCAGGGAATAGTGAAGAAAGTCAAGGAGATTGATCGTTCAGAGGGCTTAAATGCCTTTAGATCAGCTCGTGATACTTACTTTAAAAGTCTTTGCACAATTTTTCTAGTCTGGCTGAGACTAGTCTTGCTAATTCTTGCAAAATCAAAAGAAGAAAAAACTCATGGTTAGCAATGTTGCTACCGGGTACAATCCTAAATCTTGGCGTTACATAAAAGTTAAATTTAGTCCAAAAGGAGGACGCTCGTCGTATCAAGAAGCGAAGAGTTTCAGACCAGTAAGTCTAAGATCATTCTTCTTAAATTCTTGGAACGTATTATCGATCATAACATTCGAGGTGTTAATTTATCAAACATACCACTTCATGTAAATCAACATGCTTATCAAACAGGTGAGTCTACAACTACTCTGCTACACAAAGTTGCACACAATATTAAAAAGGCATTCAATGCATGTGCTGTTGCAATAATCAAAGATGCTCATCATCACGGGATGTCTTTCATTATTACCAACTGGAACCAAATGCTCAAAAACTTACAACTCTTCTCGACTCTACCCTCAGCAGAGATTTCAAAATTGAGTATTCGTGGATGCACTCAAGGAGGAGCCTTGTCAAAACTTTTGTGGAATCACGTTGCAGATACGCTGCAGCTGAGGGAATTTGACTACAGCGGCTTACCTAACATTTTTTTTTTTTTGCCGATCTCAATCTGAAAATTGGTTTGCACATATGTACTTTTCAAACAGTTTTTAGTGTAGTTGAAAGTTGGAGTCACCATGTTTCCTTGACAGCGCACATTAATTTTTGATTCAAAAAGGCATGCATGTCCTTTGAAATGGATGGTATTGAAACCTTTGAAACAAATATTTTAATCTAAGTACAGGGTGACAACATGAAAGAGATACATTCAGTTGTGATCCCGTCGGTACAATTTATAACATTGTCGGTACGTGTGTAACTTAAATTTAACTTTTCTTGTTGAACGATAATTTTTTTCAATGATTATTCCTTTTTATATGTTTTTAATTCATACTTATAATAAAATGCAATACGCATGCATGCGTATAATGGAATACCTTTAGCATTTTTTCTACTCCTCATGCGAGAGTATACTCTCATGTTATTTTATAAATTCTTGAATTTTGTTCTAATATTCACGAACAAAAATTTCGTTCCAAATGCAGTCCGTGAACTACGTGGCTGCTTTTGTGAACTGTATCACGATATAAATCCGATTTCGGAAACATTCATGAATACGTGAACTAAATCATGATTACCAAGAAAATCACGTTTTTATGATACACGTTGCATGCAACTACGTTACTGTAGCGTTATATTAATTTTGTGAAACAAAGTTCACGTATTCATGACTTTTGTTCATGGTGTATTTTCGTAAATAAAATTTTGACTTGTTCTTAAATTCGTGACTCGAGGTTGACGTATTCCGGAACGATTTTTTATCCGTGTATGTTTTGAAACAGTGATTTATTGTCAGTTCATTCGTGAACAACAAACTGTTTTTTTTTGTGTTTTTTTATTTACGAAAACAGAAATGGATTAATGTAGAGAAAAAAATTGGACCTTGAAGGATTTACAAACATGGAAATCAGACGGAAGCTGTCGCATTTGCAGTAGAGCAGACTGATTGTGTACAGGACCATAACACGTTTCAAGGACACAGGCACTGTGGTTGCTAAGGGGCGTCAAAATAAGCAAAGAGTATAATTTAAAATACGTTATCTAAGACCACCTACTTCCCTGTGCTAAGAAACTTTTTAGAGAGGAAAGTAGTTGTTCAGCAGTGGTTTAAGCAAAATTCAACACGTTTCATCAGTTGTCCTCTGAATGGCCTACATCGTCTCCTGACCAGAACCTACTAGATTTCAGTATATGGGAATACATGCTAGGAAAACTGGGCGACTTGTAGCACATGTGTTTGGACTCATTTTAAAAAAAATTGGTTGAGATTTGAGATCAAATGCCGTAAGAGGTGGTGCGTGTGGCTTGCAACAAGTTTTTTTTTAACTCTTTATTTATTCCAAATTTCACATTTTTTTACATTCATATATTAATCTAGGTGCTCCTGCTAAGTAATTAACATTTCAACCTTATATGCTATCATTTCAGCTCACTTCGTTCAGCGAAAGAAGAAAGTCCGTTCGATCCAGCGCTCCGTTATTTTGGAAGATTTTTCGAGTGCGATCCTTGGAAATAATTAGTTTTTTTATCAAAATCTATTCACTTCAGTGAAAGGAGTGAATGTGAGTTTTTTTTTCTAAGCAGGCAGTGTGGTTTTCCAGTGAAATAAGAAAATCAAGCAGTGCTTGCTGGCGAATTATCATCCCGCTCATTTTCGCTTCATCCCCGCGTGGTGACGCTAACCAGCGATACACCACTACATCGCCAACGGTCATCCGACATCGGCGAGCGAGTGCACCAGAAGGCGATCGGATTCACCCGTACACCTACGCAGCGCACCGCTCCCCGCTGCCCGCATAGCAGTGCGACGTTCAGGCATACGGTGCGTCAGCAGCAGCAGCAGCAACAGATCAGTAATATTAGTTAAGTTTTTTTTTTTTCTCTGTCTCTCATCCCAATAGAGTTTAGCGTTAATTAGTGTGTGTTCCTATTTTGTGTTTGTGTGTGATTTAAATTGTTGGGGGCGTTCAACGCTCCCACAAGTAAGGCAAATCGTGCATGTTGAAGAGGTTTCTTCGACATGGACGGTTTAGCTGAAAAAGTGCCTTTGCCACCTGATGATGGGGAGGCACAAATAAATTTCCGACCGCGATCTTATCCAATGGACTCGGTCGGTCCATGGGTTGTCTACTTTCAGCCCAAAATTAAACCTCTGAACGTGTACCAAATAACTACTGATTTGACGAAGCGATTCTCAGCCGTGACAGAGATCACGAAAGTAAAATTTAATAAACTCCGTGTTGTCGTCTCTAACCTGAAGCAGGCTAATGAGATTGCTTCCTCCCAGCATTTTACACTGGAACATAGAGTTCATATTCCAGCTCGTGATGTGGAGATTGTAGGAGTAGTCACAGAGGCGAGTCTGTGCCCTGAAATTTTGTAGAAGCGGACGGTTGGCCGATTCAAGAACCCTCTGCTCCCCCAGATACTGGAAGTAACAAAATTAGTGAAAATATCGCACAACGAGGGTAAGAAAAAAGTTACCCCCACAGACTCGTTTCGGGTGACCTTTTCTGGCTCTGCCCTTCCTCATTACTTAGAACTGGACAAACTTCGGCTACCTGTGCGGTTATTTGTACCCCGGGTAATGATCTGCCAAAACTGCCAGCAGATGGGGCATGCGGCCTCTCATTGTGGCAATAAAGCACGCTGCTCAACTTGCGGGGAGAAACATGAGGCTGGTCCCTGTGCAGATAACACACTAAAATGCGTTTTCTGCAAGGGAACTCCTCCCCATGCTTTTTCGTCGTGCCCGGCGTACAAACAACGCGGGGAAAAATTGGAACGTTCTCTGAAACAACGTTCAAGGCAATCTTTTGCAGAAATGCTTAAGAAAGCCTCACCACCCGATATCAATACAAATCCTTTTGCTGCTCTGTCAGATGACGAGTCTGATTCGGACTTGGTTGAGGAGGGGACCTCTTTCAGTTTTCCGGAAGGTGCTTCACAGAAGCGAAGACGCATCCGAGCAGGGAAAGTAGCTGAACAGAAGCCCCAAATCAACATGCCCAATTCAAGGAGCAGTGGAAATAAGGATAATCCGAATCCTCCTGGTTTTCGAAGTGCCAACTACACACAGGATTTCCCATCTCTCCCGGGGACATCCAAAACCCCTGATGCCCCGATTTTAAGAACAGAAGCCCCCTCTTCATCTGGGCTGTTCTTATTTGATGTTATTGTGGAATGTATTTTCAAGTACCTCGAAATGTCTGACCCTCTTAAAAGCATTGTTATGGCAATGCTTTCCACTGTGAAAACTTTTTTGAAGAAATTAACATTAATGTGGCCCCTCCTTGCAACTATCATTTCCTTCGATGGATAATTTGCCAAAAGAGGTCGGGGATTTGATCACTGTTCTGCAGTGGAATTGTCGAAGTCTTATTCCTAAATTGGAATCATCTAAATTTTTAGCTCACAATATAAGTTGTGATGCATTTGCTCTTTGTGAAACATGGCTTTCACCCGAAATCGATCTTCCGATTCACGATTTCAACATTATTCGGCTTGATCGTGAGGATTCACGTGGAGGAGGAGTACTTTTGGGGATCAAAAAGTGCTACTCCTTCTATAGAGTTAATTTTCCTCCAATTCCAGGTATTGAAGTTGTCGCATGTCAGGCTGTTATTAAAAATAAAAGCCTTTGCATTGCTTCCGTTTATATTCCTCCTAGAGCCTCAATAAACCAGAAACAACTTTCAGATATTTGTTCGGTTCTTCCTGCTCCGCGGTTGGTCATGGGAGATTTTAACTCTCACGGTACAGGCTGGTGAGAACTGTACGATGACAACCGGTCTTCTTTGATATATGACCTCTGTGACAACTTCAATATGACCGTTCTCAACAATGGAGAAATTACACGCTTGGCTGGTCCATCCTCACTTGGCAGTAGATTAGACCTCACACTTTGCTCGAATTCATTATCGTTGGATTGCACGTGGAATGTGATCCAGGATCCCCACGGTAGTGATCATTTGCCTATTAAAATTTCGGTTGCCACCGGGCTCACTCCGCCGGGATCGATCAACGTCACGTATGATCTAACTCGTAATATCGATTGGACAAGGTTCAGGACAGCAATAGATGAAGCCGTAACAACGGTAGAAGGGCTTCCACCGCTGGAGGAATATAACTTCCTCTCCAACCTGATTTTGGAAAGCGCGCTTCAAGCTCAAACTCGACCAGTTCCAGGAACGTCATTTCGCAGGAAACCTCCTTCTCCATGGTGGGATCAGCAATGCACCGAGGTTTACCGCAAAAAGTCCGACGCGTTCAAAGTTTTTCGTAGACGTGGAACACCTGAGCACTTCGAAAGGTACACGGCTCTCGAACGAGAATTTAAGACCCTCATCAAGGCCAAGAAACGTGCTTACTGGTGACAATTCGTGGACGAGCTATCGCGTGAAACGTCGATGAATACCCTTTGGAATACGGCGCGAAGATTGCGTAACAGAACTACGAACAACGAGAACGAGGAGTATTCGGACCAATGGATCCTCAAGTTCGCGCGAAAAGTTTGTCCAGATTCTGTGCCACCACCAATGTTTCCTCGCGAAACCACGAATTCGATAGATGAGATCAGCCAACCTTTTTCAGTGGTAGAACTCTCTCTCTCACTCCTTTCGTGTGGCAATACGGCTCCAGGGGCTGATAGAATCAAGTTCAACTTCCTTAAGAACCTTCCAGACGTCGCTAAGAGGCCCATGTTGCACTTGTTTAATCAGTTTCTGGCTCTCAACATTGTACCGGATGACTGGAGACGGGTGAGAGTTATTGCCATTCAAAAACCTGGTAAGCCCGCGTCCGACCACAACTCCTATCGACCCATCGCGATGTTATCTTGTATTCGAAAGAAAATGATCCTTTTCCGTCTGGACAAATGGGTTGAGACGAACAACCTGCTTTCAGATACTCAATATGGTTTCCGTAGGGGTAAGGGAACGAAAGACTGCCTCGCGTTGCTTTCCACAGAGATTCAGTTGGCTTTTGCTAAAAAAGAGCAAATGGCTTCTGTTTTCTTGGATATCAAGGGGGCTTTTGATTCAGTATCTGTTGAAGTTCTCTCAGATAAACTCCACGCTTGTGGTTTTTCACCATTAATGAACAATTATTTGTACAATTTGCTGTCAGAGAAACATATGAGCTTTTCTCATGGAACCTCTACAGCTTCTCGATTTAGCTACATGGGTCTCCCCCAGGGATCATGTTTAAGCCCCCTTTTGTATAATTTTTATGTGAAAGACATTGACGGTTGTCTGAGTGACAACTGTACGTTGAGACAACTTGCAGATGATGGTGTAGTGTCTGTCACGGGACCCAATAGGGTCGATCTGCAAGGACCCTTACAGGATACCTTAGACAATTTGTCTACATGGGCTCTCGAGCTAGGTATCGAATTCTCTACGGAGAAAACTGAGTTGGTAGTTTTTTCTAAGAAGCATAACCCTGCACAACCGAAGCTTCAAATTTTGGGTACACCAATAACTCATTCTATGTCATTTAAATATCTTGGGGTCTGGTTCGATTCAAAGTGCACCTGGAGATCCCACATTGAGTATCTGAAGCGAAAGTGCCAACAAAGGATCAACTTTCTCTGCACAATTACCGGGACCTGGTGGGGAGCGCATCCGCAAGATCTTCTAACGTTGTACCGGACAACGATTTTGTCGGTTATGGAATACGGTAGTTTTTGTTTTCAGTCAGCGGCTCGGTCACACATCATCAAACTGGAACGTATTCAGTATCGGTGTCTTCGTATCGCGTTAGGTTGTATGCACCATGAGTCTTGAAGTGCTGGCTGGCATGTTGCCACTCTCGGATCGGTTTTCAGAATTATCTCTCCGGCTCCTCACCAGGTGTGAAGTTATGAACCCCCAGGTGATCGAAAATTTTGAGAAGCTCCTTGAGTTGAATCCTCAAACCCGCTTTATGACTTTGTACCATTTATACATAACACAGGAGTCAGCCCTTCGCTGAATATTCCCAATCGTGTTTGCTTCTCAACTTCGGAAATTCGGTTCATTTTGATTTATCTATGAAACAGGAGCTTCGTGGAGTCCCAAAGCATCATCGTCCTATGATTGCTCCGGTGATATTTGCTGCAAAGTTTGGCCTAGTTGATTCCACCAAAACGTTTTTCACTGACGGGTCTTTGATAGTGGACTCCGCTGGCTTTGGTGTATACAATGAAAATTATAGCGTCGCTCGTAAACTTCAAGCACCATGTTCTGTTTTTGTCGCAGAATTGGCAGCAATTCATTTTTCGTTAGAAATTGTTGCCTCACTAACACCGGATGAATACTTCATTTTCACGGATAGTCTTAGTTCTATAGAGGCTATTCGTGTTCATAATTCCATCGCGTTTTCGGTTACTTTCGAAAACAGTAAAAAATATCTCCACGCATCAAACGGTAAGATGGTTCTGCGTCGCATCGTCATCGACCAGTGGTGAAACAAAATCGATTCTGTCATACGGTGGGTTTCTTCGTTCGATGTCCCGAAGTCCCGTTTTCATATACCTAGTTATTCATTACAGAAAAGGATCCAGCTACGACCTTCATGCGAGATGATGTGCAAAAGCTGCTGAAGTCGATGACACGATTAGAGTTGGACCGGGTGTACCGAAAGCGCTCCGTCAAAGACAACACAGTGGCCTACAAGTTCATGACTGACGACCAGCTGCGCCAGGAAGTGATGCAGTCGATCGGTAAGGCTGACCGAATGCTGCAGATGCCACCGGTAGTGGATGTGATGCATGAAAATCCCAAGCTATTGTCGAAAGATGGAGCTCTGAAGGGATTTTCTGACACCAAAATGGTATTTACGGACATCACATTCGGTTTGAAGAATAGCAAGAGGACTATTGTGGAACGGTTACCAGATGGAACCCTACAGGAAGCTGCGTACGAGACCAGGAAACGTCTGAACCAGATTTACTTCCCCCTGAAGGGCAGATACATTCGAACTCCGAAAATGTTTGAATCGGACAACTTGAAAAAGATCCTAGAAGCGAAAGATTATGAATTCGTGTTGGACAGGGCTTGCGTGCAGTTCGAACCTTACGAAAAGACGTACCATGATATAACGGCCACCGTGTATTTGCATGTGAACGAGAACAAAGCATTCGATTTGCTACGGTCGACTAGACATTTCGGTCCGCTGAGTTTCTTCCTGGCGTGGCATCGATTGGTCGACGATTTGCTGCTGGATGTGCTCAAACGGGATTATTTGAGGAATGGCGTTGAGTTGATTGCATTATATGCTTCCTTGCACGAAGGCGTACAGATTAAGGCGGAAGGTTTCGAACAGCTCAGGAATGACAGTTGATCAATTTTCAAGTCATGAAGGAGAACGAATCCTACTCTGATAATTAAGCAATGTTTTATATATGTGTGTGTGTCCGAGACATGGATTTTTGCTATGTGATCAACGAATGATACTTCTTATGTGTACACTGAACCACTATGTGTGGCCAGACATACTTATCATTTGCCACATAAACTTTATTTGTGTTTCTCAGAGGGTTCTGTTTATGTGTGAACACATCAGTATTATGTGGAATTTTCCATGGCCATTTGGCAATAAATATGTGGCGATTATTTTCCGTGTATGAATAATCCGGGATGAATAAAAAAACTCAATGTTAAGTACATTTTTCTGACCATGTGCCGTAGTGTAAACGGGACTGAAGATGGATCCCACTGGGCATTGCTTGTTTAAATTTTCAAATTCCAATATAGGCGCCATACCGGATACCGGAAGCAAAAACAGTTGCTACGGGCAACCTATGTTCGTTGTTTAATTTGATGACCCAGTAAATCATTGCAAAATTTTCGAAAATAACTCGCAGTTTTTAGCGAGTCTCACAAATTTCAAGTATTTCCTCTTCTTTTTGTTGTGAAAGTGGACTATGGCGGACCATTTGGAACAAGATCGTGGAGAGTCGATTTCAATGCACGATTTCCTAGAATTTCTTAAAATTACTTGTCAAGTTAACGATTCTTTTAACAGTAGCAAGAAGAATACTCTTCCGTTTGATTATAACCAGCTGGCTAGAAATGAATTGGTCAATAGTGTTCATTTGAGACATAATTTAACAATTGAAAATGAAGCTTCTTCAGGAACGTCCCCAGCTAGGCAACAAAGCATGAAGAAAGAAGACGGTAATATACATAAAAAGTCATTCAAAAAGAAATCTCTCTCACATGCCAAGTCTCAAAAGAGTAAAGCTGAAGTTATGGAAGTACCGAAAAGGGGACTGGATGCTCTATTAAATGAAAAGTTGGAAGAGGTTCTTAATGAAGGAATTCTGGATTCTGTACTTCCATTTATCTGCCCGAACAATGTTTCCACTTCGACTGGTGGTACATACAATAAAGGTACTAATCCTAAGGTAATCACGCATCCAGTGGTGCAGATTACCTCTAATAGCGGGACAAAGGGAGTTTGTGGAGGCGAGGCATCTTCGCCAGACATGCAAAATAGCGGTTACGGAAAAAAGGGTGGACTTGCAGCAGTGGGCGACGTGTCGCAGAATTTTTTAATTGCTAGTAGCACCAGCAAAATGGGAGCCAGAAGGAAATCTTCGATATCCCAAATGGCCATACCGGACAGTCGTTCCGAGTAAGTAACTCAATGATGTTCATAAATTTGGTGCTAATGTAAGGCTTCAATTTTTAGACCAGAAGTCATCATCCATGTGTGCGATGAAGTTAAAGGAACATCCAGAGATTTTTCGTGCCCTCAAAAACTACTGATAACAAAAATGGGATATTTTGCAGATGTAACAGCCGGGCAACGGTTGGAAGACATGGACATATCGGTTCATTGTGATTTGCAGATATTTGAATGGTTGATGAAATGGGTGAAAAAAGATTCCATGTCACAAGAAGATTGGCCTGCTCTTGATCCCTCAAATGTCGTTTCAATTCTTGTTTCTGCAAGTTTTCTGCAAATGGAACCTCTGTTACTGGATTGCCTATCTTTTTGCCATGCTAGATTGAACGAGGTTGTAAAGGCTTCGGCAAATTTAGCTTGCTTGAATGATAGTATAATAACGCGATTAGCTGCTATGTTCACAAACTTAGAACTAGAAATGGTAAAAGATAAAAAAGATCGCATTGCACCTCGTTTGTGGACAAAACTTATCCAAAGTCTGTGCGAAATTGAACCTCAAGCTTTGCGAGGCCACTATGCTACTCTTGTGGGTATGTTCCGCTGTCTCAGGTGCGGGAAGTTCCTAACCCAAACGATTAGCACGTTTATTCACTGTGTTCCTCAAAACATACGCCTGAATCGCTGGGGCCAACTGATAAGTTCACACGTAAAAGATCCCTCGTGGAATTTAACCAGCTACGTAGCCAGTTTACATAAAGAGCTGCGATCGTGGCGCAAAGTGTACTGGCGTCTATGGGGCCATTGCCACTTTTTGTATTGTGCAATATGTGATACTCATTTTGCTGTGTACCAGATGCTATGGTGTCAGTATCATCCAGAACAACCACAATTCTTGGGTCCTGCAGCTGAGGGAAGGGTTGCTGGACCGGCTGGGCGGTATCCTTGTTGTGGAAAGCAAGCCTACCGTTACGAAACACTCCCTGGACCTACGGTGAATTCTATTGTAAATTAGCGTTTTTTAATCATTGAAATAATTTTATCTTCAATTTCAGGGTTGTCAGTTCCGAGAACACACAGTCCAAGCAGATACGGATCGAGATAGAGCGATTCTTCAGTTGGCTGTACAAGCCTCGGAAGGAGGATGTCTTTATGAGACGGCTCCGTTCAAACCCCCGAATTCAACAAACGATCCTTGGTGGAATGGTATAGGAATTTTACCACATCGCTCTCGACAAGGTTTGCTGCCTAACTTCCATGTCGATGGTGATGCTCCCAGTCGTGGAAATCGAAAGTTTATAGTTCGCCAACTATCTCAATCGGCAGTGGAATCGGAAACTGAATCTGATTCTGAGGATGCCGACAAGTCTGGAACAATTCTAGAAACCTCCACGAGCAGTAGTGATGGCGGTGAATCCGAATATAGTAGTCCTCGTTCATTTCGTCCAAAGAATGTTAAGCATAAGCCTAAAATATCCTACGGACGCCATTGGGCAGGGGACATGTCGGCTCGTAGTAATCAAGACAACCAGCGCGAATTTGAGGAACGTGCCATTAAGCAGATCATATCCATGGTTGGAAAGAAAACCGGAGGTGAACAGAATCAACAGTTCGTGACTTATCAACAGGGCGGAGCCTACATCAGATTGGAGGCTGACTGGCGAGAGTCTATGAAACAAAAGAACTTGGCCGGCCTCAAAGCTAAATCGAGTGGAGTCAAATGATGACTGTTCATCGACTTACGTGAGAGATCGCAAGAGAAAACCTTTTAGTCGTGCTCGCCATATATTACCTAAATATTTATATTTATTGTTCATCATACTATAAATTTACAATGAGGCTGTATATTCTAATATAAATTGCAATGGCTGCATACAGCTTTGGCAAGATTTTCCAAAGGAAAAGGGCATCTAAGTATTGTACTGTATCAAATCACTTACAGTCAGGGATGAGACGGTTCATATAGTTTGAGTATGACTGGTTTGCCGATAACTCATTTTATCGGCAAAAATGAAAGTGTAATGTAAGATGAACTTGTAGTTGACCATACTAAATGAATGGAGCATATCATCATGTAGGGGCCATCCATATACCACGTGGGCAGATTGGGGGAGGGGAGGGGTTGTCAAGTGTCCACGCAGGGGGAGGGGGCGTCAGAAATCGGTCTACTCCATTCCACGTGGCATATGTATAGCCCCTTGGTATATCTTGGTGTGACTAGCGCTCTCGCGCCTCACACATAAGAGTACAAACAAAACACTGTTATTGTTGCAAAAAACAAGCTTTATGAGTTTATCATATGACATTGACAAACGAGTCAAACTCATACTAAACGAGTCGTCTCATCCTTGATAGTCGAGAGAATAGCTTGAGGATTCCAAGAAAAGGTAAAGCGAGGTTAACCAACCTTTGTTGCTAAAATTTAAATTGATAATAACTTGCTGGTTATCCGCTCTAGTGTATGGAATTTGTCAGTAAGTAAGTGTGTGTGTGTGTGTGTGTGTGTGTGTGTGTGTGTGTGTGTGTGTGTGTGTGTGTGTGTGTGTGTGTGTGTGTGTGTGTGTGTCAATTTTAAATACTTTCGCACGTATGATCTAAAAACTGGCCGCGGCTGATCCAGCAAATACGGTAGAAGTGGAAATTTATGAAGTTCGTCTTCGAACTCTATGATTATTTTGTGTACCTATTCTATGATTATTTCTGGTGCCTACTTCTAAAACCATAATTTTAATACATTATTCATGCTTAGTATCATAAGGACGAAAATTCAGTGCTTTCACTCCGATTTCTCTTCGCATTATAGCGGCTATATTATAATTTATGCGGTTTACGAAGATTTTTACGAAGCAATATCATGCAGAATGATTGAGTGTTACTGTCAGCAGAATGAAGAACAAAAGTAACGAAAGTATTATACCTATTTGGGTTAGTCGGCAATTTCACCTGAATGTTAGTGAATTTATTGAATGGAACATGTTCTATATTGATAATGCGTTGAGACCAATTTTCAAGACCTTCAATTCTTCTGGTGTTCTTTTGCTTAATCATGATTTGCTGTCACCACGAAAAAAAAACTCAGAACGCCCATAAAAAACCAGAACGCGAGCCTCAGAAACAGACAGTACACGCAGCAGTTCATGACCTGCACAAGTATCCGTCAAATCTACAGATTCTTTTTTGGAATGTTAATGTTCGACCTGTTAAGTGAAAATAAGATCAATAGTTTTCTTTTTTCAATTGGGTTTTTTAAAAATCACAGTATAATTATTAAAGTATAGTCAATACTCAACAATAACTGTCATAAAGTTTAATGTTTAGTTCTAGGAAAATTAATTTCTGAAGATTATGCATGGTAATTGATATATTTAACGCAATAAAATTAAACAACTGGCTCTTTATTGTAGTAACAAAACTGTGTTAAATGTCCTTACCCCAGATCCTACGAGACCTCAACACAAAGCGAGAGTTATGTATCTTGAACTCTTAAAAAAAACAATTCAACCTGGGTGATGTCATATTGCCCCCAGACGATGCGCCATCTGAGATTTCCACTCTTGTTTTTCGTGGTGCATTAGTTTCTTCAGATGTTCGTTTTAGATCATTGCGGGTCCTTGATTTAAATCTCCTTCCCTCTTGACACTTGCCATACGTCCACATGAAACGTTAGCGAAAACTGAATTTATTAGGGGCTATTCATAAACCACGTAGACTTTTCTGGGGGGAGGGTCAGCCAAAGTCGACGATCCATACAAAAATTGAAAAAAAATGTATGTAGAAAATTCTACGAGGGGGAGGGGGGCCTGAGATTTTCAAAAATGAGTCTACGTGGTTTATGAACAGGCCCTTATTTGTTGACCACCGATCGCTGCAACTGACGGAAATATGCAACGATAAGTTAGATAAATCCAATCAAACGAACTCTAGCTAGGAAAATCGAATTGGTGCCCGCGGTTGAATTTAAGCCTTTGCGGTCTTCTTCCAGCTTCCAGCAGCAGATTATGTCACTTCTCATCGTTACCGGATGGATGAAAATCCACAGCTGGCACCGGATGTTATATCGCAGAATCCCATAACATACACACTTAACGGTAGTCCATCTACCTTATTCGGAGAGTGAAGTGCATTTTTATTCTCGTTCTTCTTCTTTTTGTGTATGACAAATACAGTTCGAATGAAAACAAGAATATGGGTGATAGTTACTTTAAATGGGACGATTTTCCATTTGGATTTGCAGTCACCGCGAATGACGTTACTATTGTTTTCACCTGATCTCATCAGCGGTGCGCAATCATGGGGCGTATGATCCAAAGCCGGTCATCCTATGGTGTTGAGCAATGTTAGAAACAACATGAATAACCCAATACTTACCTTACCAATCAGACTAAGGCCGGCCGTGGCCTCTGCTGTACACAGAAGTTGTTTCCATTGTAATCGGTCCATGGCTGTACCTCGCCAGCCTCGCTGTCTGCGGAGGATCCGCAGGTCGCCTTCTACTTGATCGATCCACCTTGCTCGTTGCGCGCCTCTTGTTCTTGTACCTGTCGGTTCGTTTTCGAGAACCATTTTCACAGGGCTGTCGTCCGACAATCTTACGACATGCCCAGCCCATCGTAGTCGACCGATTTTTGCGATGTGTACGATGGGAGGTTCTCCCAGTAACTGGTGCAATTCGTGGTTCATTCGCCTCCTCCACGTTCCGTCTTCCATCTGCACTCCACCGTAGATCGTACGCAGCACCTTCCGTTCAAAGACTCCAAGGGCGCGTTGGTCCTCCACTAGCAATGTCCATGTTTCGTGGCCGTAGAGAACTACCGGTCTAATTAATGTCTTGTAGATGGTCAACTTTGTGGTTCGGCGAACTATGTTCGATCTTAGCGTCCTTCGGAGTCCAAAGTAGGCACGATTGCCAGCCATAATGTGCCTTTGTATTTCTCTGGTGGTGTCGTTATCGGCGGTCACCAATGAGCCCACGAATTCGTCTACTACCTCGATTTCATCACCGTCGATCTGAACTCGTGCTAGGAGGCTAACATTGTCTTCTCGTGAGCCTCTTCCCTTCATGTATGTTGTTTTCAACGCATTAATCATAAGCCCAATCCTACCAGCTTCAGCCTTAAGTCTGATGTACGTTTCCACCATCGTCTCATAGTTACATGCTGCGATATCAACGTCGTGGGCGAAGCCAAAATGAATTACCCCAATACTACTTTTTAACTATTTGATAAGATATTTTTTTCTGTCATCGTCAAAGATGCTTAAAGCTTAATTGATGGTGTAAATCATGTCTGGCTTACATCCATTTTAACCCTTAATAGTTTTACTTCAATTTGGAATGAATAGAAGTTAGGAATAGCCAGCACCTCGGAATTTCTTAGATGCATCTTAGTTTCTACATCCGATATGGATTTGAAAATTAATCAGTACCATTACGCACTTCCAATAAGCATTATGATAAAGCTGAAACTTGGCCTCCTTAAAACAACCAGGGATCAGGGATCAAATATTACACACCACCCTGTTTTGTCTTAATGGTTTCTTGGAAAGACCTTTTTGATAGCTGACAGTTCATCTATACTCATAATCGTCGTTTAAGGAAAATGGTATAATAGTGGACATTATTTCAGATGTGTAGAAAATAAAGTTTTCTTCGAGTTTTGTCCCATGCTGAAAATATTCCCTTACAAGACTCACTATAGATTTTTACACCTTTCAACACAAACATTATCGTAGCCCTTAAAATCTTTTTACACTAATGTGTCTAAATTTGGTCTATGTGGTTACAATTTATACTGGGAGATTTAAGTTTTCATCAATTTATCAGATTCTCCATGCATTTTGTTTGAAATCGTTAACGGCTATTTTCTCAATGTGATAACAATTTTCATGGGCCTGCTATGCGAACAGGGACAGTATAGAACACAAGTAACTCTTTAAAAAAAAGCTTGAAAGTAAAACAAATTATTTTTTTAAAACAACAAACACTCTACAAACATACTGCACTCAAAATAATCGTTATTTCTAGATTTCAGGTTGAATTCAGATGACGACCCTGAAAACCTTTTCCAAAAATCCGTTAGAAAGTGTTCAGTGTTCAGGGACAATTCAAGCAGAATTCACGTGTCTTGATCTTTGTGGATATCACGTAAACCTTAAATGCCTTTCAGATGATCGTTACTCGATTTAGTAGGAAAAAGAAAATTACGAGTTTCACTTAGGAATGAAAATGATTTTGAGTGTAGAGCAGCTGGATGTATGGTGACTGGCCGAAAATAGTAAGGTTTTTAAATCGCAATGGATGTATGGGAAATTAAAAATATGTAATGCGCAAAGCAAATTAGAGAATAAATCATTCAATAATTGATTAAACACGAGTAGCGAAATCATCAATGGTTTTCTATATTATAAAGATATATCACCTTCCGTCTTTTGCATCAAGCTCCTTAGTGTTAATATTCTACGCTTGTCTTTTTTTTCGTTATTTCGAAATTAATTTAGTTATTAAGTAATAATCATAGGTTTTTACATACATTTCGAAACGCGTGGCGAAGATACACTATTTGACTTCTCCTTTGCTTTGCAATGTATTTCGAATATCTTCATTACTTCACAAAAATTCTCAACATTGTCTCGAGATAAAATAATGTAACGGAAAACAAATCAGTGACGCAAAAGACAATTATCTGAAGTAGGGAACCAAATTTAATAAAACTAACTAAACAGCTGTTCGGACGCACGCTCAAGGTGCCAGTTATGCCGAGAGAGGGCAGCTCGTGCTTCATAATCGATAACGCCCATGTCACGCAATCGTTGCACTTTCTGATCAAAATCCGGATTTCGGCATGGCCCGCCGGCGTACACGTTAGTCCAGTGCTTAGCAGTTAGGATGAACATCTCATGATTGTCTTTATACTGTGTGGCTACAATGGCATCCTGCGGGTCATCGGGTTCTGCAGCAGCTAGCAAAGCCTGAAGTGATAACAAGACGGTTCGCAATGTCATAGCAGCAGCCCAGTTGTCTTTCAGAATATCCAAACAGATGGCTCCGGTCACCGAAGAAATGTTTGGGTGCCAAATTTTTGTTATAAATTTAACCTGTTGAGGGGAACATATGACGTGAGATGTGAGCGAGAGTATTTCAATTGATTTTACCTTCGGTGGATTGAAAGGATACGTTTCCGGAACCTTAATTTCGAGCAGAAATTTGCCTCCTTCATAAGGCGTATCCGGAGGTCCGGCGATTTCGCCACGCAATTCTGTGAAATTGTCGTTGACTATATCTAATTTGATGGAACACTGTACAATCTGAAAATAGATGAACATGGTAGAAATGTTAGCACGAGGTTTAGGCTTATACCTGTCAATGGCTATATAATTATGTTTTACTAGCTGAACCCGGTGCGAGCACTACTACGCTTGCAACTAAATGAATGAAAATTTAATAGAACTGGCGAGTTTATGGTTGTTTTTCGGAATGAGTTTTGTTAAAATATCTTCGTTTGTAATGTGTGACTTCGACTATAGAGTTTAATTTTTTTTATTTTGATTTGTTTTTAATTTTGCTAACGTAGCTGCGTTGCATAAATTTATCGGACTTAACGTTGCCGTTCTAAAGCTTGTATTACACTGTTTGTCCAATAGCCAAATATTTGTCATAGGCAGATAGGCATCTGACAAACATCTATGATATCTGTCAGCTGTCTAGCTGCTAGCAAATATTTGGATGGAGGTTTTTAGGCATCTGACAAACATCTATGATATCTGTCAGCTGTCTAGCTGCCTATGCCAAATATTTGGCTATTGGACAAACAGTGTAATACAAGCTTAAGAACGAAATTTCTTCCGCCTTTTTTTTTAATAGTACCTACACAGAAAGAAAAAGTGCGATAGTTCCTACTATTTTGGCAGACTACGCCAGTTTTTAAAACTACTATAGCAATCTATTTATTTATTTATTTGTCGTCAATCATATATGTAGACCGGTTTTACATTCTTGCCTTAATTCTACTCTTTCAGATATTCTGAGAAAAAAACTTTTTTTAGTTGATTTTTATTCATTGTTATATCAATTGTGGTGCAGTATTTGTTATAGCAAGACATCATCTTATTTATGGGTCCGTTTTGGGCATAGTTAGTTCTTTGCTTATTTATGTAGAATAAATTCCTGTTTCTTAAGTAACGGGTGGGAGCGTAGAAGTTGAGCTTCTCTAAAATGTCTGCGTCATTTATTCTTTGCCCAATAACATCGTTTATAAATGATAGAATTGCAAACTCACGTCGTTTTTCAAGACCATCTATTTTAATTCACATACATCGAGATTCATAAAAAGGTAACCGAAAAGAGTTCCATCCTAACTTACGCAAAGCATACAATAAAAACTGTTTCTGTACTGACTCAATACGGTCTTTATGTATATTCTGATATGGATCCCAAACCACACTGCAGTACTCAAGAAGTGGCCTAACATATGTTACATACAATGTTTTTATTGTATAGGGATCATTGAAATGAAAACTAAACCTCTTGATGAACCCGAGCATATTACTTGCCTTGTAAATTATATTGTTGTAGTGTTCTACAAAAGTGAGCTCGGAATCAAGAATGACTCCCAAATCTCTAACTTGATTGCATCTTTCAACAGTTTGTTGACCTATAGTGATGGTGTCTTGCCTTACATTGCGCTTTTTAGTGAATGAGACTGAGATGCACTTTTTTACGTTAATCTCTAGCAAGCTTTTTGTACACCAAATATGAAAATTATCAATTTCTCTTTGAAAGACTTCAATGTCAGATGATTTACGTATTTCCATGAAAAGTTTCATGTCGTCTGCATATATTAAAACATTTAAATGGCGTAAAATATATTCAACATCATTGACAAACAAAATAAATAGTAAAGGACCCAGATGGGATCCCTGTGGTACTCCCGATGTAACATTCACAACCGATGATAGCTTTCCTTCAAATCTTACTCGTTGTGTTCTTCCAAGCAAGTATGACTGAACCCACTTTAATAAATTAAGATTGAAACCTATCTTAGACAATTTGTAAAGCAACAAAGGAATATCGACTCTATCAAAAGCTTTGCTAAAGTCAGTGTATAAGGTTTCAACATAATTACCTTCACCCATTGCATTTATTGAAAAATTTACAAAATTTAGCAAGTTTGTAGTAGTAGAGCGTCCTTTCATAAAGCCATGTTGCTTGGTAGAGATAACATTTTTAACCTGTGAAAAAAATATGTTGATTGATAATGGACTCAAATAGTTTGGGAATACAAGATAATATTGCAATCCCACGATAGTTTTTAACATCTGATTTTTTACCGCTTTTGAAGATCGGAATCAAGTACGATTCCTTCCAAAAAAGGGGAAAAACGGCATTTTTTAGAGAAATAATAAACAAAAAAAAAAAAGGGTTTCTTTATTTCTTTTTTTTTTTTTTTTGAAAAATAGGGGGGGTAACCCGTGGGGACCGGCTCTTGGAGAGGCTCATGGTGTTTAAAGAAAGCGAAATTTTGCTGGGGGATTAATTTTAAACAACATAATTTAAGGAAGGGCCAGGAAAAAAGAAAAAAAATTGATAATCTCGATCCATGTCGTCACGAGTTGTGTAAACATCTTGAAAAAAATCAGCAAATAAGTTACTGATTTCGGTTGGATTTTTACCATCTTTGTCGTTGAATTGCATTTTTGTTGGAAAATTTCTTAATTTCTTCTTATCTTTAACAAGGCTGAAAAACGATTTCGGGTCTGATTTGATATTAGCATAGACTAACTCTAAGACCAGTAGGTCCCGAACAAATACGATTTTTATCTTGGCTCAGTCAGTACTAGCACATATCGGTCCCAAGCTCGGTCCCAAGCTTAATAATACGCCCCTAATAATGAACTCACACGAACACACTCTCAAATATTCTGTCAAATTAACACAGCAAATCAAAACAAAGGCGCAAATATGTATAGTTAGGCTAGGGGTGAGACAGCTCTACTCTGAGCTGCTTTGATGCACCGAGTAACTCGCGAGTAACTCAATATAGCTCAAAATTGAATCAATCTTAATCGATTATTATCGGTTGCCAGGGCTTCAAAAAGTTTGACTTCCAATTTGTTTGGAACAAATAACGGACATTCCGCTAATGGCAATAGAAGGTGGAACAACGGCGTGCCCTATTTCACGGCTATGAGGGTTCTAGGAATATTTGATATGTGATACGTGATACGGACGGCTTTACTGAAGTCCAATTATCTGGTGTGATAACCACCAGCACCAGTTTATAGTCTGACCGTCTGGCGGAATGATACCTGCAATAGCAAATTGCAGGTCAAGCCGGTGGTGGGTTTATAGGAGACATGAAAATAACTTTTCGAAAAAGACAAAGGCTAACACAATCCGAGTTAAATAGAGGAATTGCTTGTATACAATTGTGCACACACGAGAGCTCATGTACTAGCGAGCGGTTTGTTTGACAGCTGCTGTGCAAAAACAGAAAGAAATCAAATGACAGTGATCGCTTGCTGACCAACGTGAGTTACTCGAAGTACCTCAAAAGCAACTCTGAAATTGCTCGCGATTAGGAGCTGTCTTACCCCTTGTAGTTAGGTACTGGCTTCAAGGTGTACTTCGGACCAAGGGGTTGTACAACAGTGAACCAATTTCAAATCGCTAGTTGCATATTGATTGTTGATATTAGTTTCAGTTTTTCTATTGTACTCTTCATGTGCGATCTTCATTTCTAAATTTAGTTGATCACAAATAGTTAAATATATTGTGAGGTTCATATCATTTTTATCTTTTTTATAAGCTTTGTGCGCTTTTTGCTTCCTACTTTTGAGATTTATAATTTTCTTAGTATACCACACCGGATTTTTATTTGGTCTTCTCCTATGTCTTTGGGGTACTGCAGTCTCTACTATATCGTAGATGTGTCGATAGAATACAATTACGGCCTGCTCTGTTGACAAATTGCGAAATATGGTCTGCCAATCAATCGAGTATAGTTTGGTTTTAATGAGATTGTAGTCTGCTTGTTTAAAATCAAAATAATTTTCAGATAAATCGTTATCCAACATTGTGGCGTTGTCATGACTGAAAAGGGAATATTCAATAGCAGTATGAAATGCTTCGTTTTTCCAAAGAGGTGCCGGTGCCTCAATCTTCAATAACTTGCATATAAACTACTGCATTTTCGTGAAAACTACCATAAATTTTGGCATGTCATAGTATTTTCAACTGCAATCTTTACATTCCAGCGTATTATCATAGTGAAACTATACGAAATTATTTTCTGCAAAAAACGTAGGTGTTTTTAATTTAACCATTGGATCAGTAGTTTCCACCATGGTTTTTCGTTCTGTGTATTAGCATTTCAAAGACAAGAATGGCAAGAATGTTATCTTCAAACTACGCCGTATCCTGTCAGTTTGAACGTATTTTTCTCTTGCATTACCTTCGATTAACTTCTTGTGCATAATGTAGCACTAAGACTGTGTACCAATTCGCGAATTAAATTCAATTTTACTTAAACTTGACAGATGGAAAATAGTCGATTAATCGATTAAAATCCCTTTGTTATCGATCGACAAATTGTCGATAAGGTGTCTGTCGAAATTGAGTTGCCGTCTGTCAGAAATAAGTCAGCTCAAGTAGCAGACTTAATCGATTATTTTCTATCTGTCAAGTTTAAGTGAATATTAAAATTAATTCGCGAATTGGTACACAGCCTAAGAGCAGCGCAAGCATCCCCCTCTCTTTACTAAGAAGGGGTTCAAACATCTATTAGAACTTGCTTCTAACCTTACATATTTTGTGTTGTAGTTACCTGGATTATTCTTACTTAGGTTGAAATTTGTGTTCCAGAGGGAGAGGGGTCTCAAACCATAAAAAAAAATCCTGCCTCCAAAAACCCCCACATGCCAAATTTGGTTCCATTTGCTAGTCGAAAATTATTTTTTTAGACAACTGTTGATGTTGGAAATCATAAAGTACACTGGTCCGCGTAAAAAAAATCGCCATCTATACAGTATACATAATGTGGAACTAATATAACAAAGTCAAACGACGACAAACAACATACTGAGAAAGTAAGCCTAAGACGGCGTTTCTCTAGCGCCTCATTTGAAAAAGATAGACTGCAGCGCCATCTTTGCGGCATGAGGTGGAACTAATATGATAATGTCAAAAGACGACGAATGACATACTGAGAAACTTTGCCGAGGACGGCAAATCTCTAGCGCTTATTTTAAAAAAGATAGACTGCTGCGCCATCTCTGCGGAATGATGTGGAACTAATATGATAATGTCAAAAGACGATGAATGACACACTGAGAAATTTTGCCGAAGACGAAAACTCCCTATAACTACTCTGGACTGTTTTGCTCACACATTGAATTAACAACCTCTATCCTTTTTTAGCAGATTCCCGGTGGCCAATGTTACTGGAATCATGTTTTTCCACTACCAATACATTTTTATGACCATATTCTTTCAATATTAATATGAAATATAATTTTTATTTTCTTGACTTTTTTACGTTGTTTTTGAAATAACGCGGTTTTTTTTACGTCATTTTTTTAAATAACGCGGTTTTTTTTACGTCGTTTTTTGATATAAAGCGGTTTTTTACGCGGTACCATTACCGTCGTAAAAAAAAAAATTCAGTGTATCTATGTGTTTCCACTGTCATCGGAAAATCTTAAACAAATTCAGATTAAAGTCCCCCTTGCTACGACGTTGACCGATAGAAAATGTCCTCTTCAATAACAAGACATGGGCTAGCTCGCTGAGGACCAACACGCCTCTCCATTCTCAGCATCTTGCTATTGCGATATGCCCGAGATTCAACGTCTGCGACAAAGAGCCCTAGCGATGCCCTGACGAAACCTAATGGGAGATTTAAGAGATCATTCCATATTTTAAATTGATTCAAAACGGGTACGTTTGTACGTTTTCCTAGATGTATGGTATAAACACTTAATAATTGAAATCACCGCCATGTGCCAGGAGTTTTTGGAGGAGAAGCTCACAGCGCGGGCAGAACGTTATATACGAAAGCGACTACAGCAGACCCACCTATTCCGGGAGAGACAAGTTGAAGTGTGAGAACTATAGAGCGCTCACAATCCTGAAGGCTGCCTTAAAAGTGCTATCCCAGATCACCTTCCGTCGTCTATCACCAACAGGAAATAAGTTCGTGGGAAGTTATCAAGCCGGTTTCACCGACGGGCGACCGAAAACGGACCAGATCTTCATCCCGACGCAAAACCTGTTCATCGATTTTAAGGTGGTGTGCGACAGTATCGATCGACATTAGGATGGAGAATTATGGAAAAGAACGGCTTTCCCTGGAAGCTCACAGGACTCACATAAAACTTTCAGATGAACATTCTAGCTCGTTTGAATTTCATCGGGGATTACGACAGGATGTTGAGCTTTCATGCCTGATTGTTTTTTTTTTCGCGGGTGATATGAATGATACTAGAAAATAAGAAGAAAGATTAGTAATTTCCATTTAGTTCCAACTACCTTTATTGCTTATCTCGTCTTGACAGATACGCGTATTTCGTCTACAATGTGCAGACTTCTTCAGTGTCGTGTACTAATACTCGTAAGTACACGACACTGAAGAAGTCTGCACATTGATAAGCAATAAAGGTAGTTGGAATTAAATGGAAATTACTAATCTTTCATCTCATTTTCTAGTTACAGATACTCCACTAAAAAGCTCACACTCTCCAGAATTCATATGCATGTTCAAATGGTGAGTTGACAGCATTAAAGAAGGATACGACAGACCTTTGGTCCTCACAAGTTCCTACCTCACGCCTCCACGAGTCATATGATCACAAGACTGCCAGCTGAAACATGGAGACGCTGGTTGGCGTAGCCTGGGCAATGTTGTCAATCTGACAATAGCGAAGTGAGGGGGTGCGATCATCTACATTAAATTTATAAATTCACTACGCTTTGGGATCATCTTTTCGTTCTAAAATCACTTATCTTATGAGCATGGAGCAACATTACAAGCATTAAAGGCTCAATTTGTTTTTCATTATTTCAGCATAACGTTCACATTAGATGTGCTTGGATCGTTGGATGTCAGATATTTTTTGTACATTAATAAATTATATTCTCTTATTATTATTGTGGATACAAATATTAATCTTACTTGACATTAATGCTAGCTGAAAAAGGTGAAGTCTATCGACGAGAGGATGAACAGCTTAGTCACAGATATACATTCTATTATCGATAACTGTCGTGCTCATGTTATCATTTTGTTACGTCATTGTTATGATATGAAAGTATATTATTACATTTAAATTAATTTGATTATTTAAAATCACTGTAGTACCTATGAGATCCTCTACAAATGATTATTGCGATGCAAGGAAACGGAACAAGATGCCGAAATTTAAGTTATACTATTATATAAAAATTATTTCAGGTCATCCATGGAACTACTAAGTTATGTAAAATAATTTTTAATTCATTTTTTTTCTCATGGTTACGATACATTGTCTAAATTTTCAGGTTTTTCTGCAGGTTTTTCTACAAGTGCAGTAGGCCAGCAGTATGCAAACATGTAATTTAAATAAAAATCATTTAGGAAATTTTGACATGCAAGGTGTACAATTCGAAAACATTATCCAGTCCAGGCTACCCAATTTTCCGTACACTATATATACTCATACGCACTCTATATATATACTTATTTCTTTATTATATTCTATATTTGATATATATTGTAAAAACCTAATACCTTATTGATTTAAAACATAACTGGGATGGGAGGGTGCATCAGGGCATCATTGAAGTTGCAATTGGACAATGGAGTGGACGGCCAACCGGAGTCTAGGAGGGGATGTGTCTATCATTTATGATTGGTACATTCCACTCCAACAGTTGTAATGAATTTGACGCGCCTTTCTTAAACAAACCATCTAGTGGAAAGCTTAACTGAATTGCGTATTTTGTTACTCGTTTTATAGGATTATATTGCTGGAAGGAGATTCTCTTATACCCGCAGGTTTCGCGTAAGTGTGTCTGCTTACGGGCCTGCCCAACCCTTTTTGGCCCTTCATACAGAAATATGTTGAATTTAGAACGGTAACAAAAGCATGATCTTTCTGTTAAGTGGAACCGCATTCTTGGCAAGGCCCACCCTAGGATGGTGGCTTCCTACATACATACATATACATACGTTGTGCCGCAGGTGCGATCCAGATGGGACTTTGTAATATGTCCATTCGATTTAGTTCAGTGTAGTGGTGGAAAGCGCAAATAGGGAAATAGGAGCGAGGGCTTTTGAACCTAACTTAGTAAACCTGCGTTAGATATCTTTTGTTTACGTTTGGCATTTTAGAAATGGTATGAATTAATGAGTGGTCTTTTGGGTGTTGAACTTTATAAATATAGGGTATGTATTCTTTATTTGGATATTTGGACCCGCATATAGCCTGTTCAGGCGAGCATGATTTCGTTAGCAACAATAATTTGTCCGATCCGTTCTAGTGACGCATCTCTTGGTAACGATTCCGTTGCCAACATTCTTCAGACTAGTAGCAATTCGTTTGGTTTTAATACCATCTAGACCATACCGACCCAGTATTTCCTCCGAGACGCATAAAGGATTGCATTTTAGAAGCTCCTGGTTGCTCTAGCCCAGTCCCGCTGATTCTCGTCAATACTCATATCATAGTCGTCTCGGCCCTGTGACTAGATGCGAATCAGAAAAGTCTCCCAGCTTGCTTGTACAGACAAGTACACATGTCATCCTGTCAATTTTTTTTTTTTTTGTAGTCGATTATTTTCCGTCGGCCTATTTTCTCACAACGTGGTGACAACCACCGACGCCAGGAAGAAGACCCCACCACCTGGACCCTGACATATCGCACTCATCAACACATGAGCCGGGACCTAAAATTGAGTAGATCAACTTTTTACGAAAATTGAGTAACATTTCCGTGAGAGAAAAAGAGATAGTATACAATTGTACTCAAAACTTGAGTAAAATGAAGCGGGAGTGTACACACTGACGTTTAACACACAACAAACCGACCCAATTTAGAGACCCGATTCAGTTTGGAACTGGAATTTCAAACGTGGTCGTATGGACACCGATGATGCTGAACGCCCTGGTCGGCAAAATGCAGGGACCTGGCGGACAGCGATTTTCCTGTAGCCAACATCTCTAGCAACCAAACATCAAAAGATGCATTGTTTGTAAACAGTGCTGGCGTTCCTACCCGTAGTACCAAGTGGTAGGAAGTGATTGCTGAAACAGAAGCATATTTTGAAGGTCTCGATAAATCGTTCTACACCGGTGGTATCGAAAAGCTAGAAAAACGTTGGAATGATTGTATCACTCTAAAACGAGATTATATTAATGAAAAAAAAAAATGACTGTTGGCAAAACAATGTTGTTTCCCTACTTAGGCCCGGGACTTATTGACCGATGTGTTACACTGTTTAGTTAAAGACAGTGGCAGTTTGACGTATCAAAAAAAAAAATGGTCATCGGATGTACACAAACAGAGCATCTGCGACGTCCTTTTTAGGAGGAAGTATTGTTATTTTCACCTATGCATTTGATCAGAATGTTTTAACAATAACATTCAAAATCAACTCTAGGGTTTTTTTTTCATTAGGGCGAATCTACAATTGAGAGATTCTCTCCGGGCTCGCTCTCTTTCATTCATTACAGCGCCATTATAAAACTTTCGAGGGATTCTTTAGTACAGATCGAAACACAGCAGTGCTGGCTAGCATACTCTACAAATAGTAGAATGAAAAACGTAAAGGTGATTGGTTTATGAATGAAAGAGAGCGAGCCCGGAGAGAATCTGTCAATTGTAGATTCACCCTAATGAAAAAAAAACCTAGAACTTTCCAAGCTGGAGGGTACAATGTGTTCTAGTATTTAAACGTAGGTATTTTCTCGAAACAAAATGAAACGACAGTTCTACATGATTGTTTTAGACTGATATATTTATCGTAAACTGTCCTTAGATTGCCATTGACCGACAATCCCAACGATTTTATCTGGTCAATTTAACTTGATTAAATTTAAGCCTAACCATTCTCCTCTCAAAAGTGCAATATTTATGTATACAATTTAAAAAAATTGTAACTTTAGCGACAACTATAAATAACTTACGCTACACAAACGGTGACTTGCAGTAAGTCGAATGTCCGGAGTCAGTCCACAGAATTGAAGCCACAACTCGTGATCGGATTTTCGCAACGGAAATCGGAAAAACGCGAGTCCACTGCGAGACATATTTTCGCATTGTGGAAAAAACACACTTAATTTGCGTCAAGAAAATTAGCAAAACAAACGAAATATTATCAACAGACAATAAATAGCTGAACCGGTTAATTTTAATTTTTACTTTGAATTACGACGTCAAGTGTTGGCAGATTTATGAAAAAAAAAAGAAATCAGTTGCCAAATATACGACATTTGCATCCGAATGTCCCATAACTAGATAACAGTCTACAGTCCACAGTTTGAGCATAGACTAACTTCTAAGACCAGTAGGTCCCGAACAAATACGATTTTTTTTCTTGGCTCAGTCAGTCATAGCACATTGGTCCCAAGCTTAATAATACGCCCCTAATAATTAACTCACACGAACACACTCTCAAATATTCTGTCAAATTAACACAGTAAATCAAAACAAAGGCGAAATATGTATAGTTAGGTGCTGGCTTCAAGGTGTACTGGACCAAGGGGTTCTACAACAGTGAATCAATTTCAAATCGCTAGTTGCATATTGATTGTTGGGTTTGAGGGGCGATTTCAGCGTAGTGGTTAACATCCATACCTCTCACGCCAAAGTCACGAGTTCGAATCTCACCCCCGGACAAGTTACGAAAATACCCAAAAGGTATTTGAGTGACTACGACGGGAGATGAACCAGCCCAGGGCTGAAAATCTCGATAATCAAGGAACTAAAAAAAAAAAGTCCACAGTTTATTCATAAAGCGAACAAGCAATGACTATTGAATGTATAATTTGTAACCGGTTGCTTTACAAAGCAAATACGAGAAGTATTCAAACCAATCTCCGGCGTAATCCAAAGCTGCCCGGACGTTTGTGAAGACAAAAAGAAAATAATATGAACTACTGCTGGAAATTCATCGAGGCGATAAAAAAAGCCAGTAACCTTCTGCCGGAATAGTACAAGAGCATTCCAACAACTCGTCGGCTTTGTTTATTCAAGTTATTGAAATACTCAGGTAAACATTTTCTGGTTTGATATTTTCACATTTACAAAGGATCTATTCTGCACTGCTATTCAAAAGCTGAATGTCCTTATTTTAATACGAATTGTTCGAGCAGGACGATTACATCGGTTTATAGATGACGGTTCAATGTGGACAGCATGATTCTCTCTGCTGAGAAGCCGATTAGTCGATAATTCCCGGGGCACGTGATGGTTTTGTTTGCTTTTGGGATAGCAACTTGCATGTTTCCTTTTCTGTAGGAGGCAGTTTCAGCTTTATGAGCAGGGTTGGATGGATGCGAAGATGTTTGCTAAGTATCCAAAAATTGTTATATCCGTTGATCAAAGTTTTTAAAACAATGCCCGGAGCATTCATCACGAATAGTGACGTCGAGACACTGCGAATACTCAAGCAAATCAGAAGTTTAACTGGCTCGGGATAAATCATTATCATTATAATTTTTTCCGAAGAACATTTTCAAATTTCGATTTTTTTCTACCGCTTATATTGTAGCCAAATAAATGAGCTCCCAAAAACAGTTAGTTTCATCCTACATTTCAGAGTGGATAGGTGTTTTCAACTGCCCTCGTATTAATTGCCACCAGTCCTAGAAGAGATCAGAGTATTACCTCCAAGGATGTATTTTTTTCTACTATCTTGTCTGCATGTCAGAATTAGAAAATGTAGAATTAATCAACCATTGGATTGTACCAGCAGTTTAAAAAAAAAGTTGCTGAATATTATTACCTTTAAAACATCTGGGGCTATTCATAAACCACGTAGACTTTTCTCTGGGGAGGGGGGGGGGGGGGGGGGGTCGTGTGGCCAAAGTCCACGATCCATACAAAACATTCAAAAATTGTACGGAGAAAAGTCTAGGGGGGGAGGGGGCGGTGTCTGAGATTTTCAAAAATAAGTCTACGTGGTTTATGAACAGTCCCTCTACAGACGACCTATTCTTTTCCAGGAAGTTTAGAAATGCAATTATTCATCTTAGAAAAAAAATCTAAAACATAAGTCGTTTCATAGAATCCATAACTAAGTTTTGTTCAAATACTAGTTATTGTTTTTGAAGCATTACTTACTTTGAATCTCATGGTAAAATATTGATGAGAATATTAAATTCCAGAAGAAGCTTGAATAAATATTGGCTAGATGGTAGACTGTCAAGCATAGGACGAACCAAAAAGTGGTGAATCTCTCTGGTGCTAACATGGTAAAAAGAGCATTAAATTCGCACCATTGAAGTACGCTCCGTGTTTTCACTTATAGCGAATTCGTTTTTGATACAGTTCCAACCTGGATCGGGTATCAAAATTGGATCAACTTGTTGTGTGTTACACGTCGGCGAGATTGTCTCTATTTGTAACTCGTATCGAGTTGAGGTTTACACTAATAATAGGCTCGGATATCGCAGGTTGGAACTGGTTCCAACCTAGGTTCAAACACGAATTCGCTATTAGGTGCACCTATAGCGAATACACTAGATCTGCCAATACGACCATTTGGTTCAAATTTTGCTCGGCAGTATAATGCCACCCACATTCTTTCCAATCAACTAATATATGTTGAATTGAAGATTCGCTTTTCGAGTTTGAAACTATGTACGCCGATTGTAGAATTACAGACCATTCACAGGAAATGCCTCCAACGCTATCTCCGGAACCAGTTAGAAGATGTTGAGAAAACTGAATGAAATCTTAAAATCATCTTTCTATCACGATGCCGGAGTAAACAAAAATATGGTTGGCTTTTGACCTGATGGTCCTAGAAGAGATCAGAACTAATAACGAACGACAACGCCATCCAGGATCCACGACAGTTGTGCTGTAAAACAAAATCGATAACGTTCGTTCAAGGTAATCATAATCATGTTCATATGGCAACAACGGAGAGCACAGTGAACGATTAGTTTTTTAAAACATTGATCGCATCATCCATCCATAGTTTGCAGTCGAGAAGATAGAAGTGTTTTAGGTGAATGGCTTAATTCATGTGAAATTTGCGCATATAACAGTTGACAACCATCAGTCTGGTAGGAAAAATATTGATTATCTTCAAGATGAACAATATGAACGAAACTATGAGTGATTGTGACCCGGAATTTGACCAAGGTATGAATAACTAAACTTATTCCCCCACAACACTGTAAAGTTTTTCATTAATGTTCTGTGTAAATATTCGTCTACTTTGTACCTACTATTATTCTGGTGAATTGGAATAACAGAGCTGTATTAAGTTTACCTTCACGCCGCTGCTTTTCACCTTTCTTCGGTAGACAAAGCTACCTAATAATAAGTAGTTATGCAATTTAAATATCCTCCTGTGCTGATCGCATTTATCAGCTCAATGAAATATACTTACTTCTTCACTTTTGATAACCTCCTTGAATTCTCGTTTGATGCGAGATACTGCCATATTCGCCATTTTGCCTGCCTTATTTCACTGCCGCTGCCACCAACTGTTATCGCCAAGAATCAGACTACGGAGTTGTTTTTACTATTTATTACAGAAGAAGCCAACGGGAACTCCTGCAGGGGGATTCCGCAGTAAAAACACACTTTGTTCGCTCTTGACAATGGCAAGTTCGATAAATGACGCAGCTAAATTTACGTGTAATGCAGTAGTTAATATTTTGAACACGGTTAATTTTTGTTCTGATTTTCTTAACAAACAAAAAGATATCTTTTAGACTGTTGTACACTGCAGAACCAAATGGTGCTCTGCAAAGGTTTTCAATTTTTGACTTTTTCTTCTTGTTGGTTGAGGTTATTCTTGTTTTTTTTACTTGCGATTTATGCACACATACACATGATTTTATACGATACTTTGTCCGAATGTGTTTGTGAATTTGAGTATTTACAGAGCTGTTCTTCCACCGTGATCACAAAACAGAAGAGTTTATTTTCTAATTAAAAATAATCCAATCGAAATCATATAATAATATATCTCTTTAATTTAAATACATCTCAAATGTTTTTTCCATAAATTAATCGAGCATTAAGAAGAACAATAACCTTATTATGTTTGCGTTGACAGAGCAAGATGCGAATTTTTGTTTTGGCGGTGTAACAGCAATTAGGTTCAAGATACCAAAAATAATGTAAACACCAATAGTGACGTCACGATTTGCACGGGCAGCATGACAATATTATTTCGTTTCTTTTTTTTTTTCTTCAATAGGGCGAATGTTACAACGAGAAATTCTCTCCTCTCGCGTTCCCTTTCATTAATTACTGCGCCATTATAAATCTTTGGAAGGGTTTCTTAGGGTTTCGAAAGACAACAGTGCTGGCTAGCATATGCGATATATATATATATATATATATATATATATTATGCAAATACACATAGTGTACAATGAAAAACGTGAAGGCGATTTAGTTATGAATGAAAGAGAAAGTAATCAAAAAGTCGCTCATTGGTACATTCGCCCGATTGAAGAAAGTCTGCCTTACGTATGTAGTTGTAACATCGCTCGTATCGTAGGGTGGTGTCAATCACACATCTCAACCATCTGCTCCATCGCGGGTAATCCAGCGGTGTAACCGCAAGCAACCGCGAGTGTGGACGGCTAAACACGCTCAAATAAGTGTACCTGTTCTCTATGCCTTGTTCAGACCTAGGACGTTCTGACTACAGAGTTACATCAAGGTCGGTATCGTGTTCGAAAGAAATTTCTTTTTTTATCTTAAACCCATGTTAAAATCCGTTTACTGAAACGGAAAAGTAAAGAATCGAAAAGAAATTTCTGCAGCAGTATCCACCTGAAAAGAACGAAAAATAAAATTGGAATTTGTAAGGTTTCCACGCAAACTAATGGGAGCTGTCAGTTTTACTTTCGGAAAAATATTCCGCTCAATTATTCCGTAAGTGAAGGTGACATTTCGTACCATGCAGATGAATTGTCAAAATTCTGCTTGGTAATATTGAACAAAATTCCGTAACCTCTTTTCTTTTTAGGTCGATACTGGCCTTTTTGCAGTTCAAACCCGGAAAAATCACTCGTGCTAAATCTATTTTACTCGTACTGCATCCCTGATAGCAGAGCCTAGTATTGTTGCTAGTAAATTGCTAGTAAAACTGAAGTAGGAATGCAGTAGCGAAGGACGCAAGCCTACTTCAATCGTACTTACAGTCCTCATTCAATCGTACTACAATTACACTTCCCAGATTCATCTTAACGACTTGAAAATTAATCAACTGCCATTTGTTCACATGTCACATGTTGTCTTCTTCTTTATTGAATTTTAATGTATTGTTTTTAGTTTCTACCGGTTCAGCTTTTCACGCAATCGCAACCAATGTCATCTATCAAAATGGGTGCCGAAGCCGAACTTGTCGCTAGCACAATTCCGGTTCTCGATACGAATGAAGAGCGCCGTAAAGTGATAGCTATTGACAGATTTTTTTCAAATAGATGATCAATAATGACTATAGCCAATATCTGCAACAACCACACGTAAACATATTCATTGTTTGTAAACAATACTGCCGTTCGTACAGGTTGTAACAAACGTCAGACGGGTCTTATTCAAATAAAAAGAATAATAGTAATTCAAAACCATATATTATTACTGAACTAAAATTACATGTTAATAAATAAATTTCAGGTCATATAAGTCATAAAATATAGTTGAATCTATTGCTTCAAAATATCAACCGTGAATCAGTTGACATCAACATAAAAAAATTTGACTTCAAAGTAATACACACTTAATTACAGCTTCCCTGTTCAGTAATTTTTTTTAAAGTTTTTGCACCGTAAAACACCTATATTACTGAACAATCGGCTTTTCATTAAAAAAATACATTTGTTCAGTGAAACCCAAAGAAAGAGTGTCGAATTTTCCGTTAAATATACGACAAATATATGACATCACGAAGTTTCAGTAAAAATAATACCGAAAGTTCGGTATTTTTGTGTTGTACTGAACTTCAGTTGAGAAAAATAATCCAAATTACTGAGCCCATCAGTACCCTGAAAACCATGACTTAGCAAACAATTAACATGTGCAAAATGGTTTCAATCATCGAGCGTCGTTTGGAAGTCGATGTAGAGGATCAGGAATTATTTTGTAAGTAAACTTTCCCATTACATTTTGTAATTTGTTTTAGCTTTTATAGGCTGAACAGAATATGGCGGACATGTGCCGACGATCTTTACTCGGATTTAAAAATTAGTTATTTTTTCAGCACGATGAACCATTCCCAACCAACAAAAGCGACAACCCCATACTCCATATGAAAGAAAATTTTCCAGAGGATAACTCTGAGGCAGCTATTTCATGTTTTTAATCCTCTAAACTTATCATTAAACATGAAATACTGTACGCAAATAACTAAAAATGAATAAAAGCTAAAGCAAGCTCCAAAACATTATTTGTTTTGCCTCCTTGAAAACTTATTTTGTTTTAAATAAATCAGAAAAACAACTGACTTTACCGAAAGAAAAAATGGAATACCGAAAAACTCAGCAAACCAAAGGTAAACAGAGAAATTACCGAAAAACTCAGTAGTTGTGTTTGACAGTTCATGGTTTGTACTTTTACGAGTTTTCAGCAAAGCAAAATACTGCTCAGTTGATTACTGAATTCTCAGCTGTTTGAGAACCCAGTATTTTACCGACTTCGGTAATTAAAACTCTGTGTGTACCGATTCCAACTTTTCTCAACCATACATTGACGTTGAACGAACAGCTTGCAAGTTAATTTGACTATACTCTGAGAAAAATTTCATCGTTGTACCGACAATTGAACCATGGTCAGGATGACTATCGCATATAATGGTTTCAATAACCATGAAAATGGTCGAATTCACCACGTTCTTGAATTTTTGACTATGATAATGGTAACAAGGACTATTCCGACATTATGGAAAATGTTGCATCAACTATTTTTAATGGTAGTTTTGACCATGATCATAGTCGGTTCAAAATCACTATACTGCAATAGTCACCCTAACCCCCAATAATGGTAAAATTGACTATCAAACTCCTCTCTGTGTACGTAGTTATCTCAAAATACATACACAGAGAGGAATTTGATAGTCAATTTTACCATTATTGGGGGTTAGGATGACTATTGCAGTATAGTGATTTTGAACCGACTATGATCATCGTCATAACTACCATTAAAAATAGTTGATGCAACATTTTCCATAATGTCGGAATAGTCCTTATTACCATGATCATACACAGAGAGAAATTTGATAGTCAAATTTACCATTATTGGGGGTTAGGATGACTATTGCAGTATAGTGATTTAGAACCGACTATGATCATGGTCAAAACTACCATTAAAAATAGTTGATCCAACATTTGCCATAATGTTGGAATAGTCCTTCTTATCATGATCATAGTTGAGAATGCAATGAACGTGGTGAATTCGACCATTTTCATGGTTATTGTAACCATTATATGTGATAGTCATCCTGACCATGATTTAATTGTCGGTATAACTATAGAATTTTTCTCAGAGTAGTCAAAAATGCCATGAACGTGGTAAATTCGACCATTTTCATGGTTATTGAAACCATTATATGCGATAGTCATCCTGACCATGATTTAATTGTCGGTACAACGATGAAATTTTTCTCAGAGTAGTTATCTCAAAATAGTATAAGTTTAGTTGTTTTGAAATTGATGTGCCTGTCAGTGCAATTGATCCTTTTGTCCGTAAGTATTTGCCCATATAATTTCTAATGCGGTAATAATGGTGACTTACTTTCAGAAAACGGTTTCAAAATCGAAAACCTCAGGCATATTGAGCGAGATGAATTGGGAGCGTTACTCTCATCGCCATTTTTGTCTGAGTGTGCCAGGTGTATTGGCGGTCTCAATGAGTGGCGATTATTGCAGGTAAAAAGGTTGATAAAAGTATAATAGAATAAAATGAAAAAAATAAAATAAATAGAATAGGAATTAATGTCTGTCTTCTCGTTGTTTTAGCGAAGTATGCTCAATTTAATCAAAATTAAATTATTATCAATACTTAGCAGCAAGTTCAAGTAATAAGAATTGATAGTTGCCCAAGTAACCAGAAGCATTATATTATTGCACTTATTGAACCCAAAATCAACATCATTAATGCGGTATCGCATTTATTCGACATCATTAATGCGGGATCGCATTAATTAAACAGTTGTCAAGTAATGAAGCATTAGATTAGATTTAAGAATGTGGTGATGCATTACCAATGCAATAATGCTACTTTAGCAATGTCTTATGGCATTACAAAAGATCTATTGTATGGTTACAATACATTTTATTGTCAATATATTATACTTTTTTATTCGGGAAAACTACAAATGTACTGTAAATTTAATCTTTTGCGAAATACACTGTAAAAAAGTACCAAACAGATTGTAAATTTATTCCATGCAGTCAAACTCGACCTTTGCCGGTCATTTTAAAGTTGAATGTTGGCGAGATCTGTTAATTTTGACGGTGCAGCCAAAAGTAAGTGCCAAAAATGGAGGAAATATTGGAATTGAGTCCTTGATGAGGCCTTCTGTAAATAAAATTAAAATGTATTCTATATTTCATTGGATATACATGGAGAATTTTTTAGGATGCCTCAATTGGCCGAAGATATATGAACCAAATGTGCTTTAAACAAAAATATAAACGAAATGTGCGTTTTAAACAAATGATCTAAACAAAGATTTAGATGAACCGCAAATGAATGCAAAAAACACATTAATTTATCTCATTAATTATCCTCAAGGTTAAAAACAAGAAAGAAAACCAAATAAAACCCATTTACAAATGAATTTGGAAATTTTGCTGAGCAAGTGTAAATGTTTTACATCATTATCGGTGAAAATGTGACAGCATGTGTTATAGCAAAATTTACAGAACTTTCCGGTAAATTTTAACAGCTTAAAAGCGAAATTAAATTTACTGAACATACTGTAAAACTAAAAAACTACGGAATCGATTAGCGAATGTTCAGCTGTTTCATATTCGGTAAAAAATTACAGACAGTATATTGTAAAAAAAATTAAGTGTGTATATTGTACAGTGTGCCCAAGCGTGCCATAATTTTAATGCTCCATTTCATGGACCACCTGCAGAATCACAAACCATTCCTGGACCATTTCCCTTATTGTTGACGACCGTTTCCGTTATTGTTACGACATTTAACCTTACAGTCAACTATAAAATAACAATCTCCTATATAGTTTTGACAATATGTCAGATGGTAAAAGGCCAAATAACAATATGCTGAATTGGCGGCTAGGTTAGGTTACCATAAAAAAATGGCAATTTTCACGAACAAAATTTTTGCTGCACTCTATGCCAAAAAGTTGGTATATAATCATATAATCCACACCGAGTGCAGACAATAAAAAACCTTTCAATGACAATATGGCATACATTAACAATATGTGTTAATGTAGAGGTTGTATGGTGAAAACGAGATTAAACTATTTGATAACAATAACATAAAATGTGATAATATATCTTACATTCGAAATATAGTTTTGACTATATAGCAAATTCAGCGCCAACATTAGATTATGGTGAATCTGCTTGTGTAAACAATGGCCTCGTAGTCATTTTCTTTTGAACAAAAGGTCACAAATACAAATTAAGCACTTTTTAAGGAGGAGGAGCTTTATCTCTATCCGTTGATATATTCAATTTGAAAGAATTGTTTCCAACTTCCAATAAATTAGCAGACTGTTTTTTTTTTACAAAAGCAGATTCACCCTAATCAAATGTTGGCGCTGAATTGTTTTTCGTTATGCGGACAGACATTCTTTACATTTATTCAAAAAAATATGTTCAGCCACATTGGCTTTTCAAGAAAGTTCAAACTAAATTAATTCAAATTTTAGGAGGCCTCAAGGACCTAATTCAAGATCTAATGCAAGGTGGTAACGAAAAAGTTCAGCAATCTGGAAACACCTTGAGTGTTCATTTTTCTTCGTTCTTTTTTCCGGTGATCATGTTCTTCAATATGCTGATTAAACAAGCTATAATAGCGGTAATGATGGGGAATTGAAGGATATACACGGTGTTTTGTTAATCTATCCATTGGCAAACAACGGATAACATAGAGGAGATGTCTTAAAATGGCAGAAAATCTTTAAAAATAAAATTGGCTTAACCTTGAAGTGTGACAGCAGCTCTTGTTTGTAATAGTGGGACATTTGCAGGAAGAGCAGGAACTTGCACGGCGGGGTCATCCGCAGGTGTTTTGAGAAATCGTGATTGAGTTCTCACTAAAGAGGTCAAGACGTGGTATAATCCTAGACAATAAAAAGTGTATTTTGTTCAAAAAAAAAAAAAATAAATAATAGGATGATTCCAATAAGGACATTCAGATAAACCCACTCATTCAGCCATCGTCATGTCGAGTTAGTTTATGGGGTTCCTCTGTATGAAGTTTTCTACAGCTTTTGTGATTTTTTTTACTCATCGTCTTGACAGATTGTAACGTGACCTTCCTTCGTTACCAATAAATGAAGAGTTAATTAATATATGCATAACCAACCCGAAAAAAAAACCCGTCGGCAGCAACCAGTAAACCACCACGAGGAACACCGGGTTCTTCCAACATTGTGATCGTTCCATCCTCGCTGTTGATAGTTTCCATTCTATCATTCGTTCCTCTATTGAAAACATTTCGATGGAGTATTTTTAGCATCCCGTTAATGCATCGTCCTCCGGGATAAAATGCACCGGTTTAGCAGTGAGGTACAGTTTTTGAAATAGATGTGATGTAATAATATGCACCGATAAGTCGTTTGTGTGGCTGGCCAATTTCTACAGAAGTGCTATTATGCATGGTCGAGTATCCGTGGTAGCATTGTTTATATAGATATGCTTGTCATAAACAAGCCTGCTAAAATACAGTTACGATATGTGGTAGCGAGCAAGTCACATGTCTGGACCAACATAAATGCTCTTAGGTTAACCATAATGCGCTGGATCAAAGCGATTAGCTTGGCACTTTTGTATATTCAAATGCTACGCAATGCGTCTCGTTTCCAATGCATTCCAGTATAACGCCAACTGTTTTTTTCCCTTTGAATGTACTTGCAAGAGGTTATCAGTCTTCTTCCTCCGATAGAAATTCTGCCTACAAACTTAGCATATAATTGCACCTTAAGAGTAGACATCTTGGTGGAGGCTTCGTTCATGAGGGTAAATCCACGACGCCAATCTATAAATGTAAGAAATTTCGGTGTGACTAGCTACCTGCTTAAATCTGGTACCTACACAGTCAAGCAAGTAGAGTGATGTGCGAAATTCTGTGCTTTGGTTTTTGTTTAGCCGGTGAAAGCTATGGGATGTGTGAATTTAAAGGTGCCATAAATATGCACAGCGCTGATGGCTCACATAATTTTGTATTATTCTTGCTTATAGGGAATATTTTGACCCAGAACGATTTTCTTGAATGATCCCTTTTGAGCACTGTTAGTATAACATACCCAGAAAGTTGACAGTTAAGGTTAATATTTTAGCCTTCTAGGTATACAAGTTACTCAGATCTCTGAGTAACTCCATGTTATATGAAGCTGAGTCGTTGAGCGCGTACACATTCAAATGTGAGTTACAGTTACTTATACCGTGAGTTAGTCTTCGCGGCTGTACGTATATAACCTACGTCACACTGTTTGATCGATCAATTAAGTTTAATGGATACGATCTTGATTTATGATTGTCGTTGCGTTATTGGCAGCCACATAGCCAAGTCAATAAAAACACGGTAATATCAATCCGAGGATTGTAAGTTCGATTCCCGGTTCGGTTCGGAGGGAATCCTTTCGAGTTAGAAATTTTCTAGTTTTCCCTTAGCATTATTGTACTCGCCACGGATTCAAGCATTGGTTGGAATCAAAAGCTCTGAACAAATGACGGAAGATATGCATCTAGAATATTGGGTTTAGAGCCAACAAAACGCTCGATTCACATTCTTTCTAGCGGCAGATATTATGTTTTACTAGGACAACGGAATAAAGGATAGGCCATAGTTCAAATAACCATTATGTTTAAATCGTGTTTCTAAACTGCTTTGCCAAACTTTGTTCCCTTGTGAGATGTCCGGTCATCAATCGACCTCAACTTATAACTCTTATCTTTTTTTTTTCAAAGATGTTAAAGTTTACTCACATGCAGCGTTGTGTAATTGGTAATGTCTAACGTATGTTTTAGTGAACGTCTTCAAGGCAAATTTTCATATAAAACGTTTACACAAACGCGCACAGACGTTCACGATAAAGAACTCTTCTCCCATGCTACCTCATTTATTATGCTCTCTTAACAAGACGAACCCCTTCAAGCCACAAAATTAGATTTTCATTCTAACGGTTAAACGGAAATATTCGGCCTACTTTCGCTATCAATATCACATGGACGTTCTTGAATCGGTGAACACTTTGATTCAGTTTTTACGAGTGCAAGTCAGCGCTAGTCACTGATTATATATTTATTAGCAGTTTCGTAGACTCAAATCAGCCGTTCCCTGTGGTTGGTCGAATATGTTCATTTGATAGTAAGGTCCTGTTCTACATAGAACTTAATCTGCTTTCTACACGTAATTCGATCGCGGTCTCATTCGCGTGTCGTGTTATTCGTTTCTGCAACGTGATCTACTTTTCAATGTGTGCTGGAAACATTCTGTTTACCTCTTACGTCAATATGCTTGCGTGAAGTTTTTCATGCTCTCAACATAGTATTTTTTGAAAACATATTTCTTTCTCGTCATTTCAAGCTTCTTGCTTTAATTGCAAAATAAGCTTATTGCTCTCAACTTAGTGTTCTAAATTCACTTGCACAGTTATTATTTGAGACCTTTCGATGGCAGTACCATTTTTGCATTAATGTGATTGTGTTCAAGCTCAGGTTGTGGCAAGTTCAGGGAGTCGAGAAATTTTGCTTTATGAAAGAACCTAGATCAGATTTCGAAACGAACCCAGCCATTTTTAGCATGGTTTTGCTTTGTAGCTGCGCCTTAACCAACTGAGCTAAGGGAGGACCCGTCCTTTGAAAACACCCAAAGTGATTTATCTTGCCTAGTTTGCCGAATCTTTTCTTTTATTAAGAGATAGATTTGATTTATCTTTACACTAAGATTTTCAGCCTTAAGTGGAAGGCTCCAATAAGAAAGACTTTAACAATTGGTAAAAGGTTTTGGTTCCAACCGACAGATGTTTTGTCAAACTACAGATTCCAGACTCAGCAGTGTTCGGAAAACTCATTCCTTAATATACCTTACCTTACCAATCAGACTAAGGCCGGTGTGGCCTCTGCTGTACACAGAAGTTGTTTCCATTGTAATCGGTCCATGGCTGTACCTCGCCAGCCTCGCTGTCTGCGGAGGGTCCGCAGGTCGCCTTCTACTTGATCAATCCACCTTGCTCGTTGCGCGCCTCTTCTTCTTGTATCTGTCGGTTCGTTTTCGAGAACCATTTTCACAGGGCTGTCGTCCGACATTCTTACGACATGCCTAGCCCATCGTAGTTCCTTAATATTGTACATTCCTACGGTGTTCGTTAGAAAAACATCGTTCAATATTCCAATGCGTTCGAGGTTAATGCTGCGACGGCAATACTTATGTGTGATTTTTTGCACCCACGAGTTTTACCTTGCCAAATTCAAAGACGGAAGCATCACCGCTTCTTCTTTTTCTTCTTTTTCTTTTTCTTCTTTAGCATCTCAAGCTTATTGCTTTCACAATTAGCTTATTGCTTGCTCTCAACTTAGTGTTCTAAATGCACTTCCTCAGTTATTAATTGAGAGCTTTCGATGCCAGGTACCGATTTTGCATTAGTATGATTGTGTGGCAAGTACAATCATACCCTATGCCCAGGGAGTCGAGAAATTTTCCTTAGCGAAAAATTCCTAGACCAGACCGGGAATCGAACCAGCCACCTCCAGCATGGTGTTGCTTTGTAGCTGCGCCTTTACCGACTGAGCTAAGGGAGGACCCGACAGACCCCACCGCTGCTACTTCCTCGAATAGGTGATGATTTTGAGTTTTGAACAGTTTGATTAGGGAGGTAAATTTGTTATGAAACGAAAACTTCATTCGTATGACATCAAAGCGTGTACAGTGGAGTATCAAATGCTTTGCTGTTTCTGGTTCTTCGAACCTTTCACATTCCGCGTTATTCACGATTTTCATACAGTGTAGCCAACATTTTGAGTGTAACGTTGCTTCATTTGTTCTTCTTTCCAATGTAGTCTTCGCGTTCAGAAAAACATCTTTACGCTAGATCTGGTGATGTAGGACTTCGCGCGAAGTTACTGCGGCTTTGGTCAACACATCGGCAGTTGTGTTTCCTCCTATAGATACATGGCTCGGAATCCACTGTATAGCTGTATTCGATTTTTGGCAGTTATTAAGTATGTCAATCAAGATTCCTTCTTCCGTCCTTGAGTCCTGTGTACTAGCATAAGGCAGGCTGATTCCTGAGCTATTACATAGCTTTGAAGTGGCTCCTCTTCTATTATTTGAGTTGCTGTATACATATATGGCAATCAATTCCGCAGATGTAACACTTGTTTCTATTTCAAGCTTGTAACTGACTCTTCTCTTTGTGTTCTCGACAAAGACTCCTATGTCACAAGTTGATCCTTCTTTGGTAGCATCTGTGTAGATTCGTCCATTAACAGTGATATACCTCTTTTTGGTTTCAATTAAATATAAGATAAATTGAATAAATTCAATACTTTTTAAATGCAAATTAAATGTTATAGTTAACTATTATCCTAAAATATGGGTGAATTTCACCTAAGATTAGGTCGAAACTAATTGCAATAAATCGCTTCATATTTATTAATTATTTCATTCTAAGGCCCCTTGGTTTCATTCATGATATAATCCTAATAATCCTTGTTGCGAACGTTTACACAAATAGTGTCAGTTGCTTGAGCTTCCTTGGATCGGTCTTTTTTTTTTGCAGTCTACAACTCTTCCAAAAACGGTCGAATTGATGCTTGTTCCACATCATTCGCTGACGCCACTGGACTGACAGCTTCGGAAAGTTCTTTGTAGATTCAATATGTCTTCTCTTGGTAAAATGAATGCGTCCCATTTGTCCTGGTCTTCCGGTAAGGTTGTATTTTTTAGTTGCTTGGCAATTACATCATTCCTCGAGAAGCGTCGCGCTATTTCTCTCATAGCCACTCAATTTGTAGCATTTATAGGGACGTTTAATTCCTTGTCGTTATTTTGGAATAGTAGGCCCTTTGTGGTTTCAGCATTAATCAATAAAAATAAGTTCCAAAAATTGTGCCATTTCTAAGAACGCACCGAATGATTGCTGTGCCGTATCGATCAAGCGGTCCATGAGAACACTGCTCTTAAGAGTTTCAAGTTTAACACATTACTAAAATCTAAAAAAAATCCTCAGAACCAGTGGCGTTTCGTAGGCTCAAAAAGCGACCTTGCACTATTTTTTTATATTTTTTCTCAGTCTAAAAATTAGATTCCCGTGATATTCCTCGATTTTCTAGTCGTTTTAAAAATCAATCACCGCGTTGAAGAATATGAGTTGCTGTTATGAGTTGCAAATAAAACACTGGCCAGACTGTGCGTTATAACATGTTATAGCTCTGTAATATTTACGACTGTCAGAAAGCTCCACTATTTGCGGTGCGTTGATGTGCCAAAAGCATCCATCCAACAATTCGTACACTAACGCTTCTAGCTTGTCGCAAATGTACACTGAACCCAAATATCATCCGAAGATCGTCTGAAAAGTAATTCGATTGCGCCCTTTAACGAAAAGCAATCGGAAATCGGATGATTGTCTTATGGTTAGATCCGTACACTCAGCGAAACCAACTTTCGATATTCATAAGATTGCATTATGATTATTTGCTATAAGAAAGCAGTAAGAATTTCATTAATTTGCCTTATGAAATATAATGATGTTGAAAAACTAAAAATATGGAGCAACCTGGATTTGAACCTTGAACGTTGAGGTTATGGGTCGAGTGATCGAGTGGTCGATTCTTTATTAGTGATGGTACCAGTTCTGACAGCGATTGATAGGTTTTTAGGATAGGAATGATGTAAAATGGAATGTTTGTTATCCTCATTTCAAATTATTTGCGTTGTAGGGCTTTTCCAATGGAATACGCAATGCACTTTGGGATGAAGATTTTTCATACAGCGTGCATTCGAATTTGAACGGGAGGTGGTCAATTAACTTCGCGTAATATTAGTTGTTCAACATTAGAAGGATAATCATCTGGTTTCTAGAAAATCGTCCTCCGCCTGCATCTATCATTCGAAAACGCGATTTCTATGTCTCGATATCAACCGACGGAGGACTGGAGGAGTCATTCGATAAAAGGAGGATGTTTGGGATCAGTGGAGAGCGAGTTCTCATTTTGTTTTTCGGTGCGTGGATCGCAGTTTTTCGATAACTGCTATTGTATAGCTGCCCTGTGTTTGCTTTTGTCGCTACCTAAACAATGTGTAAAATAAGGATTACCGTTAAGTTCAGCTTCAGCAATGCAAGCGAGAAACGTACCAACGGTGAGGTTCTGAATTTCGTGAGAGCTTTGGACACGAATCCCAGTAAAACTGAGGCGGCATTTTGGATGGCAGGAAAAATTCTCTGTTAATGTAGTTTAAATCCAAGGAAGCGGTGCTACCGGTATTGACTTTAAATTCGAAGGATTTAATTTTCCACGAGAATGAGCAAGCGGTAGTGCTGGGGAAATATAGGAAAGTGAAGCGTCTAGCACTCGACACAGAAGAAGTCTGTAAGTCGCAGACGAAATAGTCCTGTCTGTCAAAGGATAAGCTTTTTCTTGTAGAATTTAGAGGAATTTGCTCGCGTTTACTTGAAATTAGCTTAAATTTTCCTAATTGTCCAAGTGAAGCGTGTCATCAGGGAGAAAATGTCCGGTTAAACTTCGGATCGACGTGTACACAGATGCGCGAAATCCCCACCTCGCTATACTTCATGAATCGCAGGGGAAATCCTCTATGCCGGTAACAAGGAATAATGTTTCCTTTGCAAGACAGACGAACACCGGATCAAGCGAAAGACGCGGAAGGAACCAGAGGAACAACAAAACGGCGGAGAAAGGCAGCAGACCAACGATAAACCAATGGCCGGGATAGTAGCAGGATGCATAACTTACCCAGAAAACGGATACAAATGCAGAAATGGACGGGGCACACGTGAAAATGCAATATTTTAATATTTCATTGTGTACATTGTTTTTCGGCTCTGTTGAGCTGTTTCCAATGACAGACAATTCTGATCCGCACACGCGGGATTATACGAAACATTCACCAATTTAACGGTAATTAAAACGGAAACATCACATTATGCTGATTTTAAGTAAACAGACATCCCTCTGTGTTAATCATACACATAAGGTATACTAACTATAAATATAGTCTATAGATTTGAATATAAATAAAATTCAGCGATCGGCTAGTTTTTAGAGTTTCCAGGATTTTGTTTCTGCCTGTATTGGGATGGGTCGTGCGCTGCGACGCCACTACTGCTCGGAATATCCCTCTTCTAACTGACTTTGACGCTGTTTTCAACGAGTTTTGACAGTTATTGATTGAGAGCACGCGCCGCCTCCGGTTTAGTAAACCGTGTTCTTACCGACTGAGCTATCTGAAGCCCAGGTTCGGAATATCATAAAACTATCTTATCAACACGAGGAGTAGAGTGGAAACATATTCACTTGAGAAAAATATGAAGAGCAGAGCGTCACAATATCAGCATCAATCGACAACATCGGAGCGACGAAGAAACAATTGACTTTCAATTTCTACACCAAGTTGCCTCGCAACAAACTAGCAACTAGCTATATAGTTTCTTTAGAGGGAATACTCCAACTGCTGAACCCTTCATTGTCGATAGTTAGGAAGGACAAACGTCCGTAAAACTTAAAAAATGCATTCCTAATAATAAACGATTTCCTGCACCAATCTTTCAACACCCACCCTTTTGATGCTCACTGTCGGTTACTATCTTGAGTTACCCGTGAGTGTGAGCAGAACACCGTCAAAAGCGTCCCCAGCTCTATTGTATTTTATCATACGTTATTCTAATTACTAAATCAAACGTGCTTTTCTCTTTCCAGCGTCGAAATCGGCGAGTCGGTACGTGGCGAAGATGTGTACATCGTACAGTCCGGATCCGGAGAGATCAACGATAATCTAATGGAGATGCTTATTATGATCAATGCGTGCAAAATCGCTTCCGCTTCCCGAGTGACCGCTGTGATACCCTGCTTCCCTTATGCTCGCCAGGATAAAAAGGACAAGGTGAGGTCGTCGATTACTTTGAAATATGCTGCATATTTCACAAGTCCCCCCTCACATGTATTGCTCCATATACTCAGACTTATTTTCGTTAGAACCATTTTTGATTTTTGTAAACATGGCTGTTTGATTCAGAATGCGGAAAATGTGGAAAATTTTTCTTAGATTTTGAATTTTTTTTCTTCTCGCGATGATGTTTTTGTTTGTTGAAACTATATTTCAATCGCTATTAGTAACCGAGTCTTGTTGTGAACAAACCGTAAACAGCCCACTATCGGATCGAGTACAGATCAATAGGTTATCATTGCGCGTCCGTGATTCGGAACAATATTGTGTTACATGGTTAGGCCATGCCGGTTCTTGGCTATTGGTTTATTGATTCCAACACTTTTCATTTGGCAAACGCGGCAGACTTATCACTAACGACGTCAGTAGATGATGATGATGTACAAACAAACGGTCGCGGTGCATGCAATCGACAAGCCTCTCTGCTAGACAATCATTTCGCTTTCCCAGCGTCGTCGGTAAGCCATCGTTGAAGTGTGCGGCATTCACCATTGACCGCGTGTGTTGTCCCTTAGTTTTAGATTAGGTTGCGTTCTCAGTTCACCCTAGTATCACATATAGTCGATCTTGTTTACTGACTGGCGTTGTAGTGAACTGAGACGCTACAATATAGTGAGCAATCATCAATGTCAACAATATTAACAAAATGATTTCCTACCGCTTCTTCAGGCAGGCGATGAAAAGCTGGCCATGTTGATGAAAACCCATGAGTGGAAGTTCCGGGTATTGATCTTTCAATTATATTCTTCTCTATATCTGTTATATTTGTGGAGAAAGTCATCGGTTTTTTTTTATAATTTCATTCAACACTAGTCCGTCGTCCACTTTTGTTTCATTGGGTTTACACTACTTACATATAGTACCTACAAACACACCAACAGTAATATCGTCGTTGTAATATAGTGTAACGAATGTCCTATTATGTACTTTTGGAAAACTGTAATTCGATTTTCAGGATATCAAAGTATAAAATATACTATGTAAGGAAAATTTCCACATTTTGTATCGACTGTAAGATGTAGGATTTAAAATAGTGTAAAATGGATGGATATAAATTTTATACGTTTCACCAATAACCTGGATTCATACATCTACATGCATGTTTAAAGGTACCAAATCATGTCAAATGTTAAACAACTAATCTTGAAAGGGTGATGTTTGGTTAAATTTCCAAATAGTGGAATGAATAATAGAAAAAAAAATACACTAAGGTCTTTTTTACACTGTTTTTTTTCAGCGATAACTCCAGAACGGAATAATTTATCGACCTAATTCGAATCATATTTTACGTTTTGGGCAAAAAGTAATCATATGGCAGTTTTTCAAAAAAATCAATTTTTGGTGTAAATACTCAAAATTTAAAAAAAATGTATTTTGACCATTGCATGGGAAGGTAACACTTGCAAATCCTCCACTGGGTAGGCGCAGGTGTCCGTCCAGTTTCGGGTACATTAATTCATCTTTATGCCTAACTGAAGTATTATTACTTAAAAAGTTTTGAGAAAACCCGTGTGTAAAACGGCTAGTCGGTAGTAATTTGTATTGCACTCAATTGGCCATGATAATATGAAAACTCCATACCGAATTCTTCAAAATATTATAAACATTATAAACTTATCAGAATGGGACCGATTAACATGTCCACATTTATACCGTTTAGATTTTGAGTTTTAGTAACATTCCTTAAACCCATTATTAAATATTTATTCCAACAACCAAATAAAAACAGAAGGCCAACAATAAATTCTCTCTCAAGCATTCCCCTTAACCATCCAAACCCAACACTTCATCAGAACCCAAACGTTTGTGCTGAAAAGAAATAAAAACTGTTATCGTTATTGATAAGCCCCCACCCTGGCAGCAACTACCCGCCGATCTGCACCTAAGCTGAGTGAGAACCTACTCAGCCTAAGCATTCGTGCCTACTGATCCGTATAGCATACTAATCCGTTGTCTTATTGCTTCCGTGCATTGGTTAGGGATAGGAAGACTGAAAAAAGACAAGCATAACGAAAAACAAAACAAAATAGACAAAATAAAACAGAATATTAGATATTGTCTTCAAAATTGGGTAGAAATAAATTATTTGTTGCCTGAAAAGAAACAAAATTAAGAATAGAGATATAAGTAGATTCCTTATAGTCCCCCGGATGTTTGAAGAGCTTAGCTATTGTTGCGGGCTGTCGATGGTTGATTATAACTATGTGTAGGACACTATTGGCTGAAATGAGCATTGAATGAGAATAGTGAGAACATTTCATTGAACAATTGACTATAATACTCAGTTGTTTATTAAGCTAAAGCCCATTCGAGCTATATCTGATGAACTCAGTCGGCTGTTCTACTTAAAAGCCCCTTAATCTTGAAATATTACTGGTCTACACTGTTACTGTCATTCTTTATTGTTAGTGAGTACATATAATGTTTGAAGGTTAATTATTGGTTTGATCTGTAAACAAATCATCTTAAAGCTCTATTTATCTCTTCCGCTCAGCTACTCTCAATTTATGCTTCCCTAAGCAGTCCCTCCGCATCCTGTAATAACCTAACTATAAATTCACAATCCACCGATTCCAAATCACGAAAAAAAATTCCCACCGCCTAACATGCAAGTGGGCGGAATGTTACAACTTCGAAAAATTGTTAAAGAAATCGATGAATCAACCCTCTCTGATTTAACGATAATATCCTATTATGATAAATGTACAAGCTCATAACTGTAGCTAGCATGGCATCCCAACTTTGGATTTGGAAATTTGTGTCGCTTAACAAATCCTTAAACAAATGTGCAAAAGCACGTTGGCCAATATTTAGTGTCAACCAGTGGGTACGTGTGCTCTACTCCAAGTTCCCCTTCTTTCAAACTCACCTTCAGTTCAATTTACCCATTGAGTTGGACACATCACAATAGAAAATATTGTGATGGAGCACGGACGTTAGGTTACTAGATGTATGAAAAATACTCTATAACCTATTAAGGATTATATCTGAAAAATCCAAATTTGGCCAACACCAACCTAAAAGTGGAACGTATCCCCCATGTAAAAAAAAACCTTAGTGTATTTACACTCAAATGACTAGCCTCTGACAACAAGCCAGAAGGTTCTTACCCGAAACGTGCGAAACCGAACTTCAAGGCTCCAAGTCAGTGCGAAGATTTAACTGAGGACACGGAGGAACACATATGAATAAATTGACGTTTGTTAAAACATAGACAGATCCAATTTTGATACCCGATCCAGTTTGGAACTGGGTCAAAAAGGAATACGCTATTAGATCAGCAAGTTAGTGCAGTTTGCTTGCGTGGAAATACGCTGTACGTGTCATCTACCTCAACCCCGAAAATAATCATAAAGCTCAGTTCTGACTCCACGATGCTCAAGACAAGTACAAGGTAACATTGCAGAGATTTTTTTTTCATTAGAGCGAATCAAACATAGAGAGACTCTCTTTGGTTACTATTCGCATAATATGCACTTATTTTTGACCATCTCGGAAATCGGCCGATCAACAGCAGGGAGATTTTCGAACATTTTAATTTATTTTTGGAACGTAAAGTTTAAGTGACAACTTACCAAAGTTAAACCATCGTCCTAAACTGCCTTCACTCCAACGGGTGACTGTTGAATAGGAATAAAGAGAAGTCCATTGAAAGACCGTAGAGACCACCTTAGCAAGCGAGTTCGCCTTCTCATTTCCCTGTGCAAACAATGGGATGGGACTCACACGAAGCTTCTATTTTATTCTATTGTTTTTAAGAGGGTCTTTAACCCTTCGAGAAGACGGGTCATGCGAACCTTCTTCACTATCGGGCGACCTTGTAATATAGCATCTACATCGAATGAGCCAATATCCTTTCCCTGTGTGTTACCTGATTCATGACGAGAAGCTTTTTATATGCCATAGACGATGGTCCGTTCGAAGTCACGCAAACGATCCCTGTTTTGCTTAGTTATGGTCGAAACTTTCATGGAATATAGTACTATTGGTGTTATGCGGCCAGCTTGTCATAGGAACACCTCTTGCATTTGTGTTTGTAATTCTTTAAGTGCTTGGTCTAATAAGTATACACATAACTTCGGCGATAACGGGCAGCCCTGTTTGATTCCTTTTACTTTACTGTGTGCATCTGTTTTCTGCCCGAACCACTGTAGGGAAGTATGTTCCGTGAAAAAAAGCTGAGATGATCCTATTAACGAGGTAGGCCGGAACTCCCAGCCTCTCTAGTACCCAGGAACTACACTTACGTCAACGGTGTCGAGCACTTGTCTCAGGTCTAGCAATACGACATAGGCTATTCGCCCCTTGCGCCAACGCTCGTCTAGCAATTGCCTTACTATGTAAATCTTGCCCTCCGCACTTCCATTATAATGATACGCGAACTGATAGTTCTCAACATCTCATAGGTGCTCTTCGAGTTGTTCAAGCAGATACCTTGAATTATTTTATAAGTAGATGTACAGTTATGCGTTATGCGCCGATATTCATCAACTCTTTTGGGTCTCGGTTTTTTTTTTGGTATTGGTACCTGCAATGTTTCGAGCAGCCGTGAGGGGATGATATTTTGGTGCCAGATCTGTTCATGAATGCTCTAGTGCGAAATGTCAGACAAACCCTATCTTGGACTAAAACATTTCCGAAATTTTGAAAAAAAGGAATAAGTTTCATACTCCAGGTGTTCCTCATATGTTCTCCTCTTTGCTTTCCTGGCCTCACAATATTTACGTTTCAAGGATGTATTACGCCTGTCTTTCAGCAGTTCTAATTGTACTCCTTCGAGTATATGTCCGGCCTTCTTTCGTCCAGGTGTTGAGGGGGATCGGGACCGCTTCAATGTTACATACGCTGTTTCTAGAATCGATTTGGAGATGTATTCAAGCTGTTGGTTTCGGTATGCTGTTGAGGCGCTGTCCAGATTCGCTAACTTGTTGCTGAGTGCTCTGGAATATTTTTCCTTGGCTTTTGGATCTGTCGTCAACAATGATACTTGGTATTGTGGTTCATTGGTGTTTGTTTTTGCTCTTGTACTGTATGGATGGTTGTGATTTTGTTGGTTTTCAGTGGCATCCTTGTAGGTGTTATGCCGATCAATTATCAGCAACAATCGATGATCAGAGAATCCCGATTCAGTCTCCACGCATTGGCACTTTGGTTTTCAGAATTTTATTATAAGCATTATTATGTGGTCGATCTGTAATCGACTGTTCCCTCGGCTCCATGTACCCAGAACGCTTGGGCTGGAGCCAAATGAGCTGGTAAGTTTGTAGTCATTGCTTTGTAAAATATCTTTTAGTCCGTCTCCGTTGGCATTGCTCCAGGGATCAAGTAGATATTTTCTGATATGGACACGATTCGCAGGTAGTAGGTCTTGGTATCCTACGTGTGCGTTCAGATCACCCAGTATCATCACATTCGAGCGTTGTCGCGTGAATAGATTACATAGGTAGTTATGTATAATCACACACTCCGGATCTGCTTCCCCAACTGGTGAACGTGCATATACTGAAATTATTGTGAGCCGTACCTCAAAGACTGTAACCAAAACAGCACAGACATTATCGGTAGTCCTGACGAATCTGCATGTTGCTACTAGGCTTCGTAGGATCACGACTGCCGCTACTCGTCCCATTCTGTCTGCTCCCGGTTGTCTATTAACATAATTGTAATTGTAGTTGTCCGTGCTTACCGTGCAACTCGACATTCTTGTTTCTTGCAAGCATTCTACGGCAACATTTTGTGACTTCAGGAATCGATCAAAAGTTCTCTGTCAGATTCTTGGGAGCAGCCCGATACATTCCATGTTCCTACCGCGAAGGAGGCGTTATTTACCGCAATTGGGGAAACCAGCGGTTGCACCAAGTCGCTATTTTGGGACACCTATACCTATACCGGGTAATCGCTAAAATGCATTTAGATAGTCCATCGGGAGCAAATTTTGTTGGAATGATGATTGTGGCCTGAGTTCTTCCGGTGTGTGAGCGTCCTCGTGATAATCCCCAGAAGAACTGCATGTAGTACATCTCTTGATGAACATTTTTGTTTGTGTTGAGAACCGTCGTAGAGTCCTGTAGTAGTTTGTCTTCCGTCTAAGACTCTCTCTGACCAGGCAATACTGTTTCCGCTTTGCGAGATTTCTGGGAAGTGAAATTAAAATAACAAGTGTAATGGGAGGAAACATGATTTTGCTAATCTTACTCGGTTCGGGATGTGTTAGTTTGTTTGTTTATTTACTTACCTTATTCGCGGGAAGCGAACAGAAATGACCATCTAACCTATGTTGTGTTGTTTGTTATTCTTATGCTGTTTCGTGTATCGGCATAACAGCTGACTGCTACCAGTGAGCTCAGCTATGTTGGCGTTGGAAGCGATCGGTTGATCACTAGGGATGTTTATGCATTTCCTTGCGTTTTCGTTAGCGCATACTTTCATTTTCTTTGCGTGCTCTTTATATATTCTTATTTTAAATCCGAAAGATGCCGCTACTGCATAAAGGCTTTCCTCTCCGCCCCAGAATCTTGGCCTGGACAGTTGTTTACGATAATGTTGTACAAGTTCCATTGTGGTTGCATCTTTCGGGAAGATCATGATAGCTTGTGGGAGTAGCTGATTCATCCAAAACTCGACGCGTTCTTGGTAAAAGAACACCACCAGTGCTCGTAGTGTTCTAATGTAAAACACATTCTCCTCTGTCCCCGGAGAAAGGTCCAGAGTTGGTGAGCTATCGCCTAAAATTAACAGTTTCCATTACCTGTGATCATGCTTCGAATGTCCCCTCCAGCGCAGGGACGAGTGCTGTGTCCATTTCGTTATTTTCCTTATTCAATGCAAAAGTTTTTCCTTATTCGACGGCAGTTTAATTCAAACACCGCTGTCTTTCCTCTGAATTGACTGCTTCAAAATGGCGACCCTTGCTCATGAATTTATTCAACGTTGCTTTTTCTTTGCCGTAGCTTCAATTTCAGTGCTCCCGATCATTCTAGCATAAAGCTGCAAAGTGCTGTCAACGCGTATCATGTGTTACTCATGTACACGGCAAAGCTGAAGTATGCAATTATGACTACAATGTTGGCACTTTGCTTGGAGACTGGAATTATGCATAAAATTCCTAAGAGCAACCGTATCGGGCGCAACCACCTGGGCGACTAAAGTACTAGCGCATCGAGTTGTCATTTTAGTTTAGTCTCTCAATCTCACACCGGTCGCTACTATATTTTGTTACCGTGTTCTGTATCGGTCGCTGCTAAACTAGTGCTCCATCATCAGTTTGACAGATTCGGTGATCGTCATAAACATAGTCAATTGCGATGGCTCTTTCTTCGTGATTTTTCTTGGAGAGGCGTTCGGTTGGCATGAAAAAAAAAAAACATTGGTTACAGTGGTCTCTCTGGGAACCACTGGGGTTTGGTACAAAAATATAAATGTCCTTTCCTATAAGTTTCGCCAAATCACCCCAGAGGTTTCCGGATGGGCTATTGTGGTAAATTATTCTTTTCATGCCTACCGAAGGACTCTCCAGGTGAAATAGAAAAGAAAGAGCTGTCGCACGACGTGGTTTGGTGCAAAAACACAAATGTCCCCTCCTACAGGTTCCCCCGGGGCACCTCAGAGGTTCCGAGAGAGGCCTACCGAAAGTCTCATGAAGCAAAAACCGTCGCGCCACGTGGTTTGGCGCAAAACATCTCCTACAGGTTCCCCCGGGACACCCCAGAGGTTGCCAGAGCGGCCATTGTGGCTAATGGTTCTCTTTCATGCCAACCAAAAATCTATCCAGGAGAAATCATGAAAAATCCATCGCACGACCCTATTGATAAAATTCTTATTATTATACCAAATTGACTTAAAGTTGATAAAGCAATAATTTTCTTTGAATCAAATTCAAAATATGCCACTAATCCTGATTGCGCAAACAAAAATAAACAACAAACCAATCGGAGATTTTTGACAATTCTAGGGTTTTTTTTTTCATTAGGGCGAATCTACAGAGATTCTCTCCGGGCTCGCTCTCTTTCATTCATAAACCAATCATCTTTACGTTTTTCATTCTACTATTTGTTGAGTATGCTAGCCAGCACTGTTGTGTTTCGATCTGTACTAAAGAATCCCTCGAATGTTTTATAATGGCGCTGTAATGAATGAAAGAGAGCGAGCCCGGAGAGAATCTCTCAATTGTAGATTCGCCCTAATGAAAAAAAAAACCCTAGAATTGGCAGTCGAATAGCAACCCTCTCTCGCGCCACTATCGCGTTGCTAAATTTGAGCGCCTGATGCTTTCCGATAGTCGCGCTACAATTTTGCTAGCGCTTTTAGTTGCGCCCGATACGGTTTGAAGTGATGGTGAGGGCGATCAAATATAGTTTAGTCGCAGTAATTTTCCCCGCTTCTGACACCGCCTCCAAATCCATTGGGTATTTTGATTCGGAGTCACACATCTGTAGCATAGTAATTAAGATTTTCAATGCAGGCTGGTCTTAGAACTTGAAATTGTGTGACAGTCATACTGGAAAATCTACTTAGATCAGAATGAATTCCCAGTACACATGGACGTCCATCATATGTCCATAAAGGTATAGTGAGGATAAATCTATTTTTTTCGTCGTTGCAAAACATGTTGTATGCAGCTCGTTGTCAAACTCGAAACTACTATTTTGATACTTCCACAATTTGTACATTTTGCAGAAGTAAATTTGATTTTTGATTTTCGGCCAACAATAACTATAGGAACAATCCCAATCATTCACCATGAACAAAACAATTTCTAATGACTCTTCTCTCCTCACGATGAACTTATCTCTCTAGGATTACGTACCAGACATTTATACTGTGAGTAGACACGTGGAATTGTTTTTCTAAGCAGTATTTGATTCCGCTGGCGAGTGTGCCTTCTTACAGCGTGTAGCTATACTTCTACTTCTCTCCAAACTAAACGTGCACCTCCATCGAAAATCTGTTCCCAACTTCTATTCTTTCCCGACATTGTAGATAGAATCCTAAACACATTTGAATGTGGCGTAATTTTAAAGCAGATTTGTGTGGATTTGAAACCGCTTTCACAGAATAAAACATTCAAAATAAACAAACGACTAGAAACATAGTAATAACCTATCGTAGATTTGGAGAGAGCGTTCAGTTGAGAATTAATTTGATTCACAGATCACATGTTTTCGTCCGATCATTCAGGTGGCACTTATGATTAAATGCATGTGGGTAAAACGTTCGAATCTCATAGCGGAAACATCGAATCCGTCTCTAATCTTTGCAGCAAAACTAACAGGAATGACATTTTTAATTGGGTTTTTGAAACAATAGATCATTCTATAAAAAAAAAGATGAACTAAATTGTGTGTTTTATGTGTATTTCCGTTTCAGAGCCGTGCACCGATCTCGGCAAAGTTGGTAGCTAATATGCTATCAGTGGCTGGCGCTGACCATATCATAACGATGGATCTCCATGCTTCACAGATACAGGTATGAGAATCTTCTTTATTCATTATTAAAAAAATCATCACTTTTTCTTGTGTAGGGTTTCTTTGATATCCCAGTGGATAATTTATATGCCGAACCGGCAGTGCTCAAGTGGATCCGGGAGAATATCGTAGAGTGGCGAAATTCCATCATCGTGTCACCGGATGCCGGTGGTGCTAAACGTGTGACGTCGATTGCTGATCGATTGAACGTTGAGTTTGCGCTTATTCATAAGGAGCGCAAGAAGGCAAACGAAGTTGCTTCGATGGTGCTGGTTGGTGACGTGACAGATCGGGTAGCTATTCTTGTGGATGATATGGCCGATACGTGCGGCACTATTTGCCACGCGGCAGATAAACTGATGGAAGCTGGTGCCACTAAGGTGTACGCCATTCTAACACATGGAATATTCAGTGGTCCTGCTGTTTCGCGGATAAATAACGCTTGCTTTGAGGCCGTAGTTGTTACCAATACTATACCTCAGGGTGGACATATGAAGGATTGTCCCAAGATTCAGGTTAGCTACAGTATAAATTTAAACGAGATACAAAAACGTTAAAGTTTTTTTTTATTCACAGTGCATCGATGTGTCCATGATGTTCGCTGAGGCTGTTCGCCGAACTCACAACGGCGAAAGTGTTTCCTATTTGTTTTCGAATGTTCCCTACTAAAAGAACACAGTAGTACCTGGACAATGCTAGCACGGCAAAAAGGAATGGAGTTTAGCCACGACTTCTAGTAGACGCCATTTTTCTAACATTTATTTTATCATCGTTTTTATTTCGAGAAAGTACACATTTATATACAACAATATATTAATATTTCTGTCTATTGAAAAACTCGCAAGAGCAAACATCTCAAAACATTCTTGAGACACAACATGGAGTGATTGGATTTAGGTAAAAGAAAAAGTTTCCTCATTGAAAAACTGACAATTCGTGATATGTACATGAAAGCTATCGCTGTTTGACGAAGATTTCCTAAGCTCCGCCTGTTAAACAATGTGTAACGCAAAAAGTTTCACCTCTAAAATGTAGGAAACTTCAATAGATCAAAGTTTTAATAGACATTCTATGCTAAGCATGGGATAGCAGCCCTTTCCATATATATTTTCTACAAATCATGAATGACAAATTGTTCTTCTCAGCGTGAATAGAGCAAAATGATGAAATGTGACCCCCGGTTTAGCACATAGATGAAATTTTGTCAAAATAGACGCATTCAGTAAAGGCCAGAGGAGACTGAGTTTCAGTTTATAGAATTGGAGAAAAAGATTGAGTTATTATAATGAAAAGCGAATTATACATTTAATGGACCATCAGATTGAGGAATAAAAAGAAGGAAATTATACTTTAAAATCAACTTTTATGTAAGGTAGATGCAATTTTTTGCAACATGTTCTTATTTCTACGTTATATGATATAAAACAGGAGAGAGATAAAAAAAGATAGTATTACAATAGGAATCACCCGTTTTGTGGAACTGTCCGAAGACTCTTGAACTCCAAACATTGAAGCCAATTCTATACGAGATTGTATAGAAAACTCCATTCGATCGAAACACCGTGATGCTCTCTCATTCAATCAGTACCTAACTCCGTTCATCTAAACAAAACATTAAATTTCATTCCACTGAATCGAATTATTTAGACAAATTATTTAAAATTGAGTGTTATATATATCAAGCTTAGTATCATAAGGAAACAAAAATGTGTTTATAATAGGTATCAACTATCGTGATTGTTAATTCAATCCCCCGTCATTTCTTTCCGTGTGGGGTAGTCGTTCATGTTGGTTGGGAATGGTTCATCGTGCTGAAAAAATAAGGAATATAGCTAAAACAAACAACAAAAATTGATGAAAAAGTTTACTTACTAAATAATTCCTGAACCCCTAGATCGATTTCCAAAAGTTGCTCGATGATTGTAGTAATTTTGTTCTCTTGCACTTGGTAATTTTTCTTTTTTTTTTTTTTCATATTCTACGCACGAGCACGGTATGCAAACCAGAAAACAACGCAAAGGAATGACAAGTCAAGGTTTTCAGAGTACTGATGAGTTCAGCAATTTGGATTTTTTTTCAACTGCCAGTGCAGTACAACTCAAAAATACTGAAATTTCGGTATTATTTTTACTGAAACTTTGTGATGGCCCGTAGAACGTTTATTTTGCGAAAAATTTAGTACTCTTTTTTCGTGGTTCACTGAACAACTGTATTTTTTATTATGGAAAGCCGATTGTTCAGTAATATAGGTGTTTTACGGTGCAAAAACAGCAAAAAAAAAAAAAATACTGCCGTCACTGACACCTAAGATCAACTTTCTGCTCTTCGGTTAAGAGAAGGGTATGGGCGTGTTCTGCCGACTTGGTCGAGGCAAATTTCATGTGTGAATACATCCTGACACATCAAAAGTGTCTGAACCAAATGGACAGCTTGTAATGGTCACTTGAAGATGCGATCGGGGATCATTCAGGGCGATGATCCCAAATGCAGCACGTAGTAAAATTTCTCTTGTCTTCTATAAATAAACGTGATGACATTCAGTAAAGGGAGGTTGGGTGTGGATCGATTCGGTAATTAGGGAAGAATTGTTATCCATTCTGTCTCTATATCCCTATATTTTGACCCTACAGCAAAATAAAATCTAAGCAATAAATAAAGAATAAAGGTATATAACCCTTACCAATATTACTTTTATCGAAATTTTCTAAAACAAGGTAAGCAATCAAATGACCACGCCAAAATGTACTAAATATTCATTACATAATCGGGGAACCACGAGCGTTATTCTAGTGCTGTGGGTGTGAACTTGCTTTTGGCATTTTTTTTCTCTCTTTCCTATATTCGTGGGTTTCGCGTACGGGCCCGACCCGACGTTTTTGGCCCTTCATACAGGACCTTGATGATTACAAACAACAATAGAATCCTGATCAAATCGTTTTTCAGATTATTCCACTGCTAAGACTAGTATTATTATATCATCATCATCATCATCATCATTACTGACACTTAAGACCAACTTGGAGCTTAGCATGGGCTCATTGGTGATTACCTACAATGATACCAGCAAATATAAAGTTCGCCACAGTACACTGATGTTTGGAGAAAACAAAGAACCGACAAATTTAAGCACATTTAAAGATTATTGGCTACAAACATTTATTTCTTCACTTTATAACGGTCAACCTCAATAGGCTCATTAAAAACAAATCAAAACTCTTGTTCGCAAAACTCGCCCTCGTCGTCGCCGGCAGTTGCACCAGCCACTTCTTCGTAGTCCTTTTCCAGAGCAGCTAGATCCTCCCGAGCCTCGTTAAATTCTCCCTCTTCCATGCCCTCGCCGACGTACCAGTGGACGAAGGCGCGTTTCCTGAACATGAGATCAAATTTTTGATTCAATCGTTCCCATGCATTGGCAATGGCAGTCGAATTGGACAGAAGACAAACAGCTCTTTTGGGTCTAGCTAGATCCCCGCCGGGTAGTATATAAGGAGATTGTTGATTAACCCCAATTTTGAAACCGGTTGGACACCAGTCGACGAAGGTTATGTGTCGTTTGTTCTTGATTGCAGTAATAGCGCTGTTTATATCGTTTGGAACGATATCACCTCGGTACAGCAGGCAACATGCCATGTATTTGCCGGTTCTAGGGTCACATTTAACCATTGTGTTCTCCTGGCTGAATGCAGCAGTTGTAATTTCTGACACCGATGACAGCTCGTGTTGCGCCTTGGCAGCTGAAAGAAGAGGAGCATAAGACACCAACGGGAAGTGTACCCGTGGATACGGGACCAAATTCGTTTGAAATTCGTTAATATCAACGTTCATTGTTCCCTTGAAGCGCAACGAAGCAGTCACAGAAGAAACAACTTGTGCTACCAATGCGTTCAAATGACCGTAATCAGGTCTGTCGATCTGGAGATTCTTCGAACAAATGTCATATGTTGCTTCATTGTCCATCATGAAACAACAGTCCGAAGATTCCAAAGTCGTATGAGTGGTCAAAACACTATTGTAAGGTTCTACGACAGCCGTTGAAATCCTTGGAGCAGGATATACCGAAAATTCTAGTTTGGATTTCTTGCCAAAATCCATGGATATCTGCTGCATCAGCAGAGAAGATAATCCCGATCCTGTGCCGCCGCCAAACGATCGGAAAATCAAAAACCCTTGCAATCCATCACATTGTTCCGAAAGCTTCTGTACCAAGTTAGAAACTTGTTCGATAATCTGACGCCCGGCGGTGTAGTGTCCTCTTGCGTAATTATTGGCAGCGTCTTCTTTACCAGCGATCATTTGCACTGGGTGGTAAAGATGTCGATAGGGCCCTGTTTTGATCTCGTCGATTACCGATTGCTCCAAATCCAGAAAAATATTACGCGGCACGACTCGTCCTGATTTGGTATCTTGGAAAAATGTCGTCATACTTTCGTCCGCCTGATGATCGGGGCCCAATTTTCCATCAGCTAGAACACCATGTTCAAGCGCGAACAACGGCCAGCAGGCATTACCAATCTGGCAACCGGCTTGGCCGATATGAATCGATATGATCTCTCGCTGAGACAAGAGGTAAATTGGGTAAAATGAGGGTGGGACTTATTTCAAAATGTTCAATAAATCTTACCATGTTGAATATAACTGAACTTATTCGAATTAAAAGTGAATTAAAATAGACAGGAACCACACACAATTTTGTTTGCGAAGGACAAAATGTACAACTTCTCCGCCAGTTAAAATATCAGCCCCCATATAACTTCTCTATCAATGTAACAATAGCTGGTTGCCATTGTAATGCATTAATACCAACATTTACAGTTAAGCAATGATTGTTTCGATAAGCACTCCAGTGGTTGGAATTGTACACAAGTTTCGATAACAGCCATAACGCCTTATACTTGAATATTCGATAGACAATAATAGAGATTGTTGGTGGATGCGGTTTAAGTTGCATGCATTAGTTGAAACTAAATGAGCTTTGAGGTAGTTTCAAATGAACAGTAGAGAAGTATGATAAACGTACGCATACTCATATACTGTTGATAGTTAAATAAAACAAGAATAATATGATTTAATTAGGTTGATGCTATGCGTAAATTAGTTTTATTTACTGCAGATTTCACTGCTTGGTTACCTGAGTACCTACAATTAATATCGTTCTATCTCGATCATGACAGTCCGTCAATCCGCCTTTGAGTTAAATAGTTATTTATAATTACATAGATTACTAGATGTTACAACAGTCGATTTCTACCTATTTTTACTTTATAGGATAGCTGAAAAAAAAAAAAACAAACGAAGGCTCAGTCAACAAATTGGAATTTTGCGGTTCTATAAGGTAATCACTGAAGAGATAACAAGCTCCAAATGGAACCACCTGTGGTCCATATCTTGACTATGAACATCCAACAAAACTGATCTGAATATTCGTCCATGCTGATTGATTTTTGTAGAAGTTTTTAAGGAACCATTGAGAAGCCTAATTGTTTGATATAAATACTCATCTATTTCCATTTAGATTGTTATGTAGGGATACCGAATTCCTTCTAGGATTGAAAATTTGTTTCGTACAAAAACGGTCGATTTAAACCTAAATGATACCCAGGTGTTCTACCAACCTTTAGGAAAAAATATCGTTATTTTTTTTAAGCCGAAACAATAGATTACCTACACAAAAGATCCAAAACTCTTAGTCTGTGTTATTACATAACGAATCTTGAGGTTCGTGCAAGTGCCTTTGCCCACGTATCCATAGCATAGTTATCCTAAGCATAGATTTTAGAAGATTATTTCCAATTGTAAATGTTTTATACTTTGTCTCGTCTAGTGTCCTGAGTGTTTATTGTTAACAAGTTTATTGGTAAAGTTCTCTAAAAAATACGTTTGCATCGTACTAATAGCTGCTAATCATGGTACGTATCACTTTCGTTGTGATTATTTTCAGCCATGTGTAAATTTTACAATAATGGACAGCTTGGTCTGTGTCGTAGAAACATTTTCATACATTTACATTTGAGGATTTGACATAATATGCGGTTAGGGCATTTACTATCGACAATGATTTATAGCAAAGGATTAGAAAATGTCCATTTGTTCTACAATGGAACTGAACATTTTCCGACAGTTAACGGTCTATGTTTCTAATAATTATCGAGTTGCAAATGACAAACAATCAATGTTTAATAATGCTAACTTAATCGGATATTGCAATTAATGAAGTCTATGAACAATTTATATAGAATATCATCATAACTAAATCTCCAAATAACTAAATAACAAAAACAAAAGTCCGTAAAATTCTATGGTTATTTATTCATGTTGGATTTGGAATATAGTGATATTTTTCGACAGCCAGTTCCAGCAGCCGGAATATAGTAAAAATATTAAAATATGCGAGTAATGCCTTATTTAAGCTTTGTTCAGGCTACAACATGATACAAGGCTGTTTTGAAGATGTTTGTAGATATTTTTTATAACACCCTTCACACTTAGACATTTTTACATTATTCGGTAATTTTTTTACTGAACTTTCAACAGCTGAACGTTCGGTAATCCGAGTTAACGGATTTCGGTAAAATTTGCCAAGTTCCGGTAATTTTTTTACCGGATTACTGTAAAATTTCACCGAAATCCGGTTAATCGGATTACCGAACGTTCAGCAGTTTAAAGTTCTAAGTGTGTTGTTTCTTGTTACAATTCCATAATCTGAAAATAAAAAAAGCATTAACCTACGGATTTGTAACACTAGGGTATTATAAAAAGTATCATAATAGTTATAAACATCATTACGATATTCTTACGAAGCATTACGAAAAATTGCACGTAAAGGAATAGCAATAGATAATATGATCTGTTAAAATTTAATCGCATGGGACTGTCGCGTGCACCTATGGGTAACAGTTCTATCTGGTCTCTAGGTTCTATGCTGCATTTGAAATATTTGACATAAACATATGCACGAGTGATTTCAACAATGTTTTAATAAATTTATCAACTTCTTACAATCACCATGGTAAAAGTTTACAAAGCTCAACCAGAGGGGAATAATTTTATTTCTTATCCTGAGTGGACACAAAAAATGGTAAGTCACTTTTCAGCGAATACTTAACGGATTGGCTGATCTTTTCTCCAGACTTGGACAGGTAGATACCTAAGTTTTCTAATTAGACCCGAAAGTGACAGAAATGCCATGTAGTCGGAGTGAGTTATTCCGGTGGTTCATTATGGGTTAGAACGTATGGAAGTTGAGGTTTTTTCGGTACACATCTAGTTTTTCCCATGAAATTCAAATAAAGTCCCGCAATTTCATGCAGAACATATAGTTTAGCCTTCAAACATCATAAACCAACTGGTAGTGACAATCTGGAAAATTACGGTTGAGGTTGATCGGATTTTTAAAAACAGTTCCCAGGGGAACTCGCTGATGAATGAACAGAATTTCGCTTGAAACTTCAGCATTTTAAAAGAGGATTACATAAATAGCCATCTAAATAATTTTCCAGATCGAGTGGCCACTTTGTAGCTGGTTTCGGGCAAATTTCTGGTAACCAAGGGACCAGACAACCAGAAGTCGTATAACAGAGTTCAGATAGTATCGTATATTGCTACATTTCAAGTCAGAATAGTATATAATACTGTGGCCAGTATCGTATTTTGTTTAAATTGAATCGTAAAGAGTGCACATTTTCGAATAATATACGATGTGTCAATTATCCATCGTACTGCGCCACAAACTAAATCGGATTTATTTATTTATTCAAATTATTATTATCACCGTCTTCGACAACAAGACCGTACAGACTGTACCTATTCTAACATAACTTATATAACTAAACAATTCGTATAATTCGGTTTTTAAAAATACTCCTGGACATGTTTAAATCAAACTCGTCAGAAATGTCATTGAATGACCGAATACAAGCGTCAAGAGGGTTGTTGTAACCGTAATTGGTTCGGTGATATGGAACAGCAAGCAAGTTGGAGTTCCGAAAGCGTCGTGGAGGAATGTTCAGCGGTATCTGCTCAAGAAGCGAAGGACAGTCGATGACACCGGTAATGACGTCGAATATAAATAAACGCTGCATTTTCACGCGCCTGGCAGACAGCGATTCCAGGCCTATCAATTGGCATCGCTCGGGATAGGGAAAGAGATTGTTTGGATCGTTCCAGTGAAGTAGCCGCAATGAAACGAACTTTTTCTGCACCCGTTCAATTGAAAGAATATGCGCTACGTAGTACGGAGACCAAACCGGGGAAGCATATTCTAGGATGCTACGCACAAGTGTGCGGTACAGTGTTTTCAAAGCAGGTATGTCAGTGAATTCGGAAGCATGTCGACTAATGAACCCATGATCAGAAAATGCGTTGGAAGTCGTAATCCCAACATTACGTTCATTGAACCTAAGCTTCTCATCGATGGTTACGCCCAGATCGCAGATATAAGTAACACGCTCCAGTGTTTCAATATCCATACTGTACTGGTGATGCACGGGATTATTAGAGTGGGTAAAGGATATGATCTTGCATTTTTTGCTGTTGACGCGCATGCCATTATCGCCACACCAAATCAACATGATGTTGATGTCCATCTGTAGAATGGTGCAATCATCCGGGGACAGTATAGCACGAAAAAAATTTAGGTCGTCGGCAAACGAAAGTTGAACGAAAGTTGAACGAAAGTGAACCAAGTACACTGCCCTGAGGCGCACCGGACGTGATGCAGAATAAACTGGATTGTGCTGAGTTAACCATTACATAAGAGGTACGGTCAGATAGATACGAAAATATCCACTGCGTTATCTAATTCGGAAAGCCAATGTGCTTTAGTTTATCGACGACTAGACTATGCGGCACGGTGTCGAGTGTGTATTGTTTAGTAACCGTGTAAAGTTAGAGGTCATAAGCGAGTTTATTATTCTTATTGATTCTGTTTCCTGCAACCAAGTGCAAATATCTTGAACTAGATTTTAAAGAAAAATACCACAACCGTGCCAAAGTGAATTTTGATTCGATGTGCAGGCCTAGTTTGTAAATTAATCGGTGCAAGGAGAGTGTATTAGACACAGATATCATGTTACTACCGGAAGGTTTCCGACACGTCGGCGACGGCCGGGTTGATGTGGACGAGTGCCGACGGCAGCAGATGCGGGTCCAGCAGGACGTGGCCATCTAGGACATCGAGGAGAGCCGGTTTGCAAAGCAACAAATTATTTATTTCTACCATATTTTGAAGACAAAATCTAATATCCTGTTTCATTTTATTTTATTTTATTTTGTCTATTTTGTTTTGTTTTGTTTTTCTTTATGTTTGTCTCTTTTCAGTCACATTTTAGCGGTTTATTGCTTTTGGCGGATGGTGTAGGTATGTACTTTCAGCGTATCGTTAACCAAAACGAACCCTGCTGCTAACCCTTCCCCAACTATCCAACATCCTAGTGATTTCTCGTGGAAGTGCAGAGGATTTCTCGGCTTCCTCCAAAGCGAGTATCATGTCAACACGTTCCTTCCCATTCCCTACTTGACCAGCATTCGGGCACGGCCGGCGCCGGTATTGCTTTATAATGGGTCACCAGTTTTTACACATGGAAGATGTATGTTAGTCCCAAACATCATCTCTTGGTTCTTTGTGCAAATACAGCTGATCTGGCAATAACGGAATTGCATCCGTGGGCGGTCAATCATGCTCATGCTCATGCTCACTAGACTATGCGGCACGGTGTCAAATGCTTTTGCAAAATCAACATACACCGCGTCAATTTTCCTTCTGATTTCTATTTCCCGGGACAGCGTGATAACGTAGCACATTAAATTTGTTGTTGTTGAGCGGTGTTTCATGAATCAGAAATTAAGGGTGATGCAACAGTATACAGCACCTTGTGCATCAGCTTCTCGAATACTTAGCTTAAGCAGCATAGTATAGAAACACCACGATAATTTGTCACTCTGTTGAAGTTGCCAGACTTGTTAATGGGAACGATAGAGGCAGTTTTCCAAACCCCCTGGAATGTTCCTTCACGTAGCGATCGGTTGAACAAACACGCAACAGGTGCTGCTAGTTTCGTTGAGCAGTTTTTTAGAAACACTGGTGGAATGCCGTCTGTCCCGGATCCTTTCTTGGCGTCGAGGTCTTCGATGGCTTGCAAGATTTCATTTGGAGAAAATTGGATGATGGGAAGGTTGGGAATATGGGCGAAGCAGTCTTGACGTGGTACAGGTAACACTTTGCTGAGCATACTCTCAAAGAATATGGCGAAGAGATTAGCGGCTTCTGAATTTGATCTAACATGAGCATTGTTGTAGCTGACGTTGCAAGGAATTCGGGAAGATGATTTCTTCACAAAATCCCAGAAACGTGATGGGTTACGTTTGACACTGGCCTGGATTCTTGATACGTAATTCTCGTATGTGGTTAGCATTACTGACCTGTACGATGATTCAGCATTACGTAGGATGATTCGGTCACTCTCGAACTTGGTGAGAAAGAAGCGGTGCCGTGCTTTCCTTAGTATGTTTCTAAGATGGCGTAGCTCGGAGGTACACCACGGTTGGTTAAAAGTTGATTTAAATTATTGCCTTTTTCGAGGCACAAAATCATTGCAGACTTCATAGAGTTTTTCATAAAAGGCTGATAGTGCATAGTCAATTGTTCCAATCCGCAAGATGGCATTCCATTCGGTATGGACCAATGCTGCTTTCAGCTGGCTGTAATCACACGCGTTGAAATAAAATATAAAATTGTCGAAATTATCATCTATCGCAACATAATTATTGTCGGTCACGTCAAAGAGTAAAACAAAAGGCGTATGATGATTGTCCATCCCTAAAAGTGGAGTGGGCGGTTCGACCAGATCCAAATGCTCCGGTAAACTTACGAATGCAAGATCAAGGACTCTTCCATTGGTGTTCAAGAAACTGTTAACTTTCCGTAAGCCCGCAGCGAACACGGTTTCGATGAGGGATTGTTCTTGTTGGGAAACAACGTTCGACGGAATGTAACCGTTTACTTCGTGGTCCAATTGCCATCGCGAGTTGGGCAGGTTGAAGTCACCCAATGACAAAACGATATCGGTTTCCCAAGCGCTATTTGTGAGATGCTGAACTGCTTCTGTATGGGCATAATAAAGATCCACGTGTTAGTTCGAGGGAATATAAACAGCAATGATGTAGAGCGAACTATGTGTCGATCTTACGCAAACTGCGACTTGCTCAAGTCGTTCACAATCTATCAATGGAATCATCTCGCAACGAAGGTGGTTTTTTACTGCAATCAATACGCCCCCACCACGAGTATGTTGGCTTGTTGATGCACTAAAGAATGTGCACACCAAAAAGTAGTCAACGGGAAATTAGTGGTATTAAATGGAAAATATGAGAAAATCAAAAATAAATCATTTATTTAAGACTTCATAAAAATACAAATATAAAACATATACAGTTAAGTCAATTTGACCTGTTATATCCAAATGCCCGCACCTTTCGTTTGACACCTTCCATCAGTTTTTGCACAGTGTCATCCGTCACCAATTTTGCAGCTTTCTGCCAGTTACGCCTGAAGCTTTTCTCATCAATTGCTACGCTATTCGTTTTTCGAAGATTCCTCTTGACCAGAGCCCAATACTTTTCGATCGGACGGAGTTCTGGCGAATTTGGCGGATTGCAATAATTTGGGACAATATTTACACCATTAGCAATGTACCAATCCTTAGCCAGTTTTCCATAGTGGCAAGATGCCAGGTCAGGCCAGAACAGCACCGAACCGTTGTGTTCCCGAATGAACGGCAACAGTCGTTTATTCAGACACTCTTTTACGTAAATTTGTCCATTTAGAGTGCCAGTCGTGATGAAGATGTCGCTTCTGAGACCGCATCCACATATTGCCTGCCATACGAGGTACTTTTTTGGGAACATCGACAATTTTTTTTGCTTAAAACGATCAGCAACATTTCCTCTTTGCAACGAGGTATAAAACTGTAGTCCCGGTATCAGCTTAAAGTCAGCTTTGCAATATGTTTCGTCGTCCAATATTATGCAGAAGTATTCCTTCAGCATAGTGTCATATAATTTTCTCGATCGAGATTTTGCGCTCTTGTTCTGGCTGTCGTTACGATTTGGAGCAACACCTACTTTGAATGATTTCAAGCCTGCACTTTTCTTCACTTTCTGGACGAACGATGGAGACATTTTCACTTTTTTCGCCACATCACGAACGGAGATATTCGGTTTCTTCTTAAATTCTTTAATCACTTTCTTCCTCTCCGCGACGAAACGAGAATCATGGTTACCTCCGGAACCGACCTTTCTCTTTAAAGTTAAGCGCTGCTGAAAGTTTTTTAGCACTTTAGTAACCGTCGATTTTGCGATTTTTAATGACTTGGCAATATCGCCGTGCGACATATCTGGATTTTCCACTCTTTTGTGCAAAATTGCTTCGCGCACGCGTTCTTGATTCGACGCCATTTTACTGAATAAAGGTTACCGTAGCCAAACGACGTCTTCATCATAGCACACATACATTAATATTCATGTAGTAGTGATCGGATTAGCAAAGCGTACACGGAGAAGACTGCATTAGGGCATTTCCGACGACTACTTTTTGGTGTGCACATTCTTTACGGTCACAACGTAACAACGCATAGTCGGATGATATTTTCGCACTGATGATATCCTCTCGCAGCCAAGTTTCCGTGAAAACAAGAACGTCGTAGTCGCAGCTGGTAAGCAGCAAGCGTAGCTGAACGATTTTGGTACGTAAGCCTCTCACGTTCTGATAAAGGGTGTTTCGATCAAAATTTGGTCGACTTAAACTTGACGCATTTCCTTTTATCGTGCATTAAAACATTTTGCACACCTCTCATTTTGAAGATGTGTGCGTGTAGCATCATGCCTCTATTTTGATTTTGAGATTAGCACTTCAGTTATCAAAATATCGTCGAAGAAAGAGAAGCAACGCATCAAAATTTTGCAAGTGCATGGTGAAAATCCAAACTACTCTCACGCCAAGTTGGCAAAATTGTTGAATGTGGCTAAATCAACTGTTACCAACGTATTAAAAGTTTTCGATGAATGTTTGTCGACAGCCAGGAAAGCTGGATCGGGGGAAATCGAAAGCCGGAGGCCACAGCGACGACAAAAAGAGTTGCCCGCTGTTTCGAGCGGAACCCCAACCTCTCCGTCCGAGATGTCACAAAGAAGCTGGGAGTGGCGCCTTCAACCGTGGATAGAGCTAAAAAACGAGCTGGACTGTCGACTTACAAGAAAGTGGTGACTCCAAATCGCGACGATAGACAAAACACGTCGGCTAAAGCACGATCGCGAAAGCTGTACACGACGATGCTGACGAAGTTTGATTGTGTGGTACAGGACGATGAAACTTACGTCAAGGCAGACTTTAAACAGCCTCCTAGACAGGAATTTTATACGGCAACCGGACGGGGAAAGGTGGCAGATATTTTCAAGCACATTAAACTGTCAAAGTTCGCGAGGAAATATCTGGTGTGGCAGGCCATCTGTACCTGTGGCTTGAAGCGCAACGTTTACATTTCGACTGGAACCGTCAACCAGGAAAATTATCTGAGCGAGTGCCTACAAAAACGTCTACTGCCTTTTCTGAAGTGATACATTTGTTCCGTTCTATTTTGGCCGGATTTGCATATTTTTGCATTCTTTACGATTTGTTTGCTTACATATATGTTTGTATACCTGAAAAACAATTTTCGTGCACAACGTGCATTTTGGTTGTCTAGAATTACATGGATCAATTATAGCATATGTTTCGGAATAACAGCGTCTTTAGCCTTTTTGGCCGACTTCAAACGTTTTTCAAACCCATCGCAAGCGGCAAGCACGACTTTCATCGGCATTTCGTCCCAAATTCGAAGGATTACGAATTTTAACTGGGCCAAAGTAGACACCTTGTGCTCTCTCATTTTTGACAGCATATATGATACATACACATAATAATCCAAGGGGTTTAGATCTGGTCAACTGGTAGGCCATTCTTCTTTGGCCAAAAGGTCGGTCTAATTTGCCCGGCACCAGTTTTGGACCAAATTCGCTGTATGGAAATGCGCTCCGTCCTGCGGAAACGTGTAATCGTCCTTTCCGTACATTCTTTATAAGCTTGGCTTAACGACATTCTGCAAAACTTCTGTTTTATAATATAGCGTTGATCTTACCACCTTTCTCGATGAAAACAAACGGTAGTTTGCCACGCTTGCAAACACCCCCCCCGCCTTTCCCCCCAAACCATAACGGAAGCGGCGCTTAGGAACCGTGGAATATTTCTGTCACTTTCTGGGATGTCCTTATGCCGGCAGGCCCACAACCTGGCGTTTTGGACATTGTGAGACTGCTGCAGGATAAAGAACTTTTCATCGAAAAAGACAAAGTCTCGTCCAGCGTGCCGCGATAGTAGGAGAGTTGCTCTTTCAAGCCTGAATGAAAATAATCAAACAGAACTTTCAATGGTTGGTGTAACCACAATGCAAGATTGCACCAATTCATAGATAATGTATGAACTGTGGCTTCACCACTTCGGCGGTATGAAAAAGTGTATCTATTGGACACGGTGTAAATGCTGAATCAGTTTTCTTTGCCCAAATAGCTTCGTCCAAAAGTAAATACATTTAATTTTATTGGTGTACAAACGTTACAATGTCAAAACCTTGTCTACAACATTTCATCAATGTACTCGGTTCATTTCCGCTTCTTTGCAATCTCGTTGACGACGCACAATTGCCAGATCTTGCTGCACCTGGTCCGCTCACCTTGCTCGCTGCGCTCCACGTCCTTTTGTACCGGCCGGATTGAAAATGAACACCATCTTCCTGCCTAACGTATCTTTCCAACTTTCGCCACTTTCTGGATGCTGGATTCGTGGGCTTAATCGTGGACAATTTTTTGCCCATAGTGGACCTCCGGTCTTTTCAACCTTTTGTACATGATGCATTAAGTACGTGGGTGAATCTTTTTTAACTGCGATTTAAACATGGTTTTTTGGATTTTTAAACAAATTGACTGCAGCGTATGAAAATCGTACCTCGGCTGTTCAGCCCGGCTCTTCGCATGACACCTTCCAACGCAATGTTGAACAACAGGCATAAATTTTCATCGCCTTGTCGTCGTCTCCGACATGATTCAAACGAGTTAGAATGTTCTCCAGAATTTTTCACGTAGTTTTCAGTCGTCCATCGTGGCTCTGTGCCAACCGCATGGGCCATACTGTCGTACGCCGCCTTAAAATTCGCGAAAAAGTGATGCGCACAATGTAGGTCTGGTCCGTTGTCGAGCGCCCGTCGGTGAAACCGGCCTGATAACTTCCCATGAAATTATTTACTGTTGGTGATAAACGACGGAAGATGACCTGGGATAGCACTTTGTAGGCGGCATTCAGGATTGTGATCGCTCGATCGTTCTCACAATCCAAATTGTCGCCCTTCTTGTAGATGGGGAATATAACCCCTTGCTTCCACTCCTTTGGTAGCTGTTCGGTTTTCAATATTCAAAACAAACGTTTTCATATGCAACACGATACAGTTCACGGTCTCAGTCGAACGCAGTTTCATTCAAGATATGGCTCTTCATAAAGTATGGTCACTTTCGATTCACTTCCAATCAATGAAATAATTGTTGTATATGAACTAAACACTTCTTCTCTTCTTTGACGTTTGACTGAGCTATCTGAGGCTACAAAGGAAATTAAAGGAAAAAATGACAGCGAAATGAAAAACACGTCCAGCGGTATTCAGTGCCTACTTCGATTTTGACAACAATTATTTTTGGATTTGCATCAAAAATCTAAAATATTTTTGGATTTGCACATAAAAATTTGTTGTTTATTGATTTACAATACACGAAATTTAACTCTTTTACCGTTTATCGTTTCATTTAATATTAATTATTTTAAAGAGTCATCATCAAATCTCAAAATGTATGGATAAAGAGCATGATTTCAGCTTTTCATCGCTAGGTGGCGTTTGAGGTTATTTTAGGAAATTCTATTCCCAACAACTTTGTCAAAGACCGCAACCCTGGAGAATATTCTTACATAGTACAAGGAAGACTATCCATAATCGAAGGAAATAAGAATGGTTAAGAGTGTGTAGTAAGATTTACAAATAAATTTGAGCATATAATGCAATTCAATTCAATTACGTCACAAGTTAAGTCGGCATGGAAAAGAGAGCATTTATTTATTTGCGTCAATCTATTGCAGACCAGTTTTGTTTTACAAATAGTACTTAAAGTCTAATTTGTTATATCTTAATTACCTAAACCGCGAAAAGAAAATGTTTCTAACCTTTTATTTATTCATTGTCACATCTATTATGCCGCAATACTTATTATAACAGGACATCATTCTATTTAAAGGCCCATTCTTTGCATAGTTTGTTCTTTGACTGTTTATGTAAAACAATTGTCTATTTCTTAGAAAGCGAGAGGGAGCATAGAAGTTAAGATTTTCTAAATTATAATATTCCCACACAAGCCTAGAGCTGCATTTTTGAAACCAAGTAATAGTCATATGGTCACTATGAACGGAGTTCCAATTTCTTGGTCAAATCAAGTAAAATATCTTGGACTGATACTTGATCAAAAATTAACTTTTAAAGATCACATTGAGGGCATTCAAGCCAAATGTAATAAATATATAAAATGTTTATATCCTCTTATAAACAGAAAATCCAAACTTTGTTTGAAGAACAAACTTCTAATATTCAAACAAATTTTTAGAGCAGCCATGCTTTATGCTGTGCCAATATGGTCTAGTTGTTTTGCTACTAGGAAAAAAAAAACACTTCAAAGGATTCAGAACAAAGTTCTGAAAATGATTTTGAAGTTGCCACCCTGGTTCAGTACTACTGAATTACATAGAAATTCAAACGTTGAGACTCTAGAAGAAATTTCCAACAAAATAATTCATAATTTTAGACAAAAATCATTGCAATCTTCCATTGCAATGATCAATTCTCTCTATAGATAAGAACTAGTTTTAAGAAATCAATAATTATTCTTACACGCAGGCAAAAAAAAAACCCTGTTAAAAATACTGAATAGACAAGGTAAAAATAATATTAACACAATTAGATATAAATGATAGCATATAAGGTTGAAATGTTAATTACTTAGCAGAAGCACCTAGGTTAATATATGCATGTAAAATAATTTAAAATTTGGAATAAATAAAGAGTTAAAAAAAAATAATTCTAAAATCTCTTGTATCTTATCTCTTTGCATAATAACATCATTCAGGAAAGCTACCATTACAAATTCTCTTCTCTTTTTAAGCCCATCTAAATTAATCAACATACATCGTGACTCATAAGACGGCATAGGTAAAGTCGTCCAACCTAACTTTCGTAGGGCAAATAACAAAAATTATTTTTGAACTGACTCTATACGGCTTTTATGTGTATCTTGATATGGAGACCAAACTATGCTACAATATTCAAGAAGGGGTCTCACTTATGTTATGTACAGCGTTTTGATTGTGTATGGATCATTAAAGTTCAAGCTAAACCTTTTGATAAACCCGAGCATGTTGCTTGCTTTATAAATGATATTAATATAATGTTCGGCAGGATCCTGTTATAAATGAACATTTCCAGAAAAAAAATCTAGGATCTTACTTACTTTACTATAGCTGGTCCAATGTCCTTTCGAACCTGCGCCACAATGTTTCGCCAAGAAACTCTGTCTAGGGATGCTTGTCTCCAGTTTCTCGAGCGTTCTCGCCCACAATCTTCCATAGCTCTTCACATTCAATAGTATCGTATGTGGCCTTGAAGGCGACGAATAGGTGATGCGTAGGTACTTAATATTCGCGAGGGGGATCTGCCGCAACTACCTCCAACCTGACCCTACCTCCCCCCCCCCCCCCCCTGTGTCGTGCACCAATACTCGAGAGTCGATGTTAGTAAACGACACTGAAGAAGTCCGCACACCGTAGACGAAACACGCGTATCCGTCAAGACAAGCAACAAATGTAGATGGGATCAAACGGAAACTATCAATTCCTCCTCTAATTTTCCAATTACAGGTATTCCACTAAAAAGCTCACACTTTCCAGGATTCATACATGGACAGGTTTGTTCTATTGTTTCCAATGGTGTTCCCTAAGCGGGCCCTCCGCGTCCTATCTCTAATATACATGCTTGTCATCGCCAGTCTCAAGTAACACTTTTCTATGACTATGTGCTTCATTTCGAACAGTCAGATAATTACCCTGTTTTGATTCACCCCTTTCGAAAATGTTGCAATAACATTTAGTTATTATACCATGAGCAAATCAGGTATTTCGGTTATTCATTCCATAAAAAAAATGGATGAATAACAACATAAGTTGTCAATAAAATGAAACGTGTACTTTTAGTCGTTTCCCTTAGATTGATAGTAAGAAGTCTAAGAGTGAATTGCGGCATAGCCCGCCAGTATCACACCTGATGTTAGTGCCTTTATACAAACGTTCTACGACGTGGCAGTGAAAAAATGACAAGAAAATGTGATACTTTCACTACTGGTAAAATTCTTGGTCTCACATGCATGTTTATAGCATTAGATAAGCCCTCTCACCGTCGACAAGGTGACAAATTTGATCTACGAGAGGGAAGAAGTTGAGCTTCAATACATTTTATAGAAAAAATATACACTGGAAAAAAATCATGTAAATTTTTCATCAAAAGTAAAACTTGTTCTCTGAATTGCCAATGCCTCTAACTTATGATTCAAAAAAAATCTGTAATTCTTTAACTATTAATAAGTTCCAAATAAAAATTAATTCCGATTAACTGAACATTCAACTTCAATTGAAACAGTAATCTCTTCAACGAAACTCTACAAGAGCCTCCCTTATATTTCGGATGAAATTATTATATTATAAAAATCTCTTGAGTTTTACCACAATTTCCTTAAAATTACCATTGCAGTTTTTATTAATTGTTATATGTTTTTTTTTTTGCGATTTAATCATGCTCATGCTCATTGTTATATGTTTTTTTGCGACTTTGAAATCTTGGTTATATCACTTTTAACTCCAGCGTGTTTCAAGTAGAGTAGTCGATTCTTGATTCTGTATTAATGATGAGATGATGAGATTCTAATCAATTCCACTCGCTAAAATCAAACGTTTGTTTTCATTTCCAGCGTGAAGTGCTATCCATCAACGTTGGGCAAGCAGGATGCCAAATTGGGAATGCATGTTGGCAGCTTTTTACTCTAGAGCACGGTATCCAAGCAGATGGCACCATTAGCGAAAAAATCCCGATCGATGAGAACATGGCAGCGTTCTTCCACAATACAGTTTCCGGTAGAGTGGTACCTCGTAACATTTTTGTTGATTTGGAAGATTCGGTCATAGCCGATGTGAAAAACGGGCCATACAAGTACCTGTACCATCCTCAGCACATGATTACTGGAAAAGAAGACGCTGCCAACAATTATGCTAGAGGTCACTACACTGTGGGGAAGCAGATTATCGAACAAGTGTGTACGTCTATTCAAAAGCAGGCTGAACAATGTGATGGACTGCAAGGATTTCTGGTTTTTCACTCATTTGGTGGTGGAACTGGTTCGGGATTTACCGCATTGTTGATGCAACGATTGGCCTCTGAGTATGGAAAGAAATGCAAGCTGGAGTTCGCAGTCTATCCTTCTCCTAGAATTTCGACTGCTGTGGTAGAGCCATACAACTGTGTGATTTCAACAAGTACAACAATGGCACACTCGGATTGTTGCTTTATCATGGACAACGAAGCAACGTACGACATTTGTTCGAAAAATTTACAAATTGGACGACCGGATTACATACATTTGAACACGCTTGTAGCTCAGGTTGTTTCTTCGGCTACTGCATCACTTCGCTTCAAAGGTACAATGAATGTGGACCTGAACGAGTTTCAGACAAATCTTGTGCCATATCCGAGAATTCACTACCCTTTAGTGTCGTATGCGCCATTGCTTTCTGCGTCAAAAGCTCAGCATGAGTACTCATCGGTAGCGGAAATTACCAATGCCTGTTTTGAACCTTCCAACATGATGGTCAAGTGTGATCCTCGCCACGGGAAGTATATGGCCTGCTGTATGCTCTATCGAGGAGACGTAGTTCCTAAGGACATAAATAGCGCGATCGCATCTATCAAAAGTAAACGGCACATTACGTTCGTCGATTGGTGTCCCACGGGGTTCAAGATAGGAATCAACCAGCAAGCTCCAAGCGTACTCCCCGGTGGTGATTTGGCGAAACCAAAGCGAGCGGTTTGCATGCTTTCGAATACAACCGCCATGTCGGAAGCATGGGCCCGGGTCAATCAGCAGTTCGATCTGATGTACAGGAAACGGGCTTTCGTGCATTGGTACGTCGGCGAGGGGATGGAGGAAGGTGAGTTTAGGCGAGGCACGAGAAGATATGGCCATTCTGGAGAAGGATTACGAAGAAGTCGCTGGCGACACGCAGGATCCCGACGAGGTTGGTTCGGATTATGAATATTAAGCTCGGGTAGTTTCGAGTATTTTTGTACAATTTAAATTTTTCGTGTATTTTTGGTAGGCAAATCTAAATAAACATTTAACAATAGAAATGGAATAAAAGATTATCATATTTGTCCTGTAATAGATTTAATGCGTACACAGTGGCGACATAATACCTTTTCTTTTTGAGCGGTTGTTTTGTTATCAAACGAAAATCTTATCAAGGTCTAAATGACTAGATATAAGCGGAGTTAAAAATATATACAGACGGTTTTTTTCTCTCTTTCTTTTTTTTGTATGTTTTAAATGTAAATAACTAACATTTCTACAAAAAACAAGCTGTTGTTTGATGTAATAAACTCATGAGTAGACATTTTTATTTGGAATTTAAACTGTCAACACTTTATCAACCTGCTTTTGTTCAGTACTTTTATAGGTACAATAGTTCCAACGTTCTGATTAATGATCCAATGATTTAAAATTACTAATATCATGTAGCCTAAATAATTTTCCAGAACATTCACTCTGGAACTGAAGCACCAATAGTCATAGATCTGGACAGTGACATTTTTGAGTACTATGGCCTTATAACGTTCTGATTTTCCGGAGAAGACGTGTGGAAAAACAAAGAGCATAACTTCCGAATCCATACACTAACGAACCTCCGCAGCCCCCAATTTTCACCTCGAAAATGCCTATCGCGTTCTATTCGTGATATTCTTCGTCAATTCTGTGATTTTAAATTTATTAAAAGTGTCTAAATTTTGGAACCTTTGCCATCAACATAATACGTTCCGTTTGGTTTGCTTTTATAGTTCGGTATTAATCTTCATACATTCATCTGAAAATATTTAAACTCGAACGCTCAGCTCATTTCATTATAATTTATTGTAATTTATTAATACCTACTAGTAGAAGGATGCATGAAAAATGCATAACTCCGAAATTTGCGTTTTCCATACATACTTTTATCTACTCTGGGCAAATTCTTTCAGGAATTTATAAATATGATTTTCAGGCTCAATTTAGAATAACCCACATCAAACAGTTTTGTTTGCGCTGGTATTAAAAAAAATCATTGTCGTCTAACAACACGCCCAAACCAGCAGCATAGTGCCCTATTGTTACAAATTCTATCGGTGAGATTGCTTTTTTTTTTTTAAACTTTAGCGGATCATTGCACCAACATGTGATAAGTTCTCTAATGAATATCTCACATCTTTTTTGACAGTATTAACCTCACTTTTTTTTTCAGCTTGTTGTTTAAACAGAAGAAACAAAATTTGCCATTGCTTTTTTGCAGATTACATATTATTTGATTAAGAAAATTAGGTGAAAATAAGCACTGTTTTATGTTTTAGGGCAATTCATTTTCAATCGCAAAAATTTTAGAACATAAAAACTCAAACCGATTTTACCGAAAATTTTCTAAGTCCGCGTAAACAAGCTCCCTGAAATGTCAAAACTGCATCGACGAAGTCATCGTGCAATGATCTATTGCCGCGATTTCGCTGCGGCAGCGGCAAAACAAACGCTGCAGTTTGGTGAAGCCTTTAAACGTCAGTGTGTACGGTTTTATTTGTAATTCGTATCAGATTGAGTTTTGCACTGACAATAAGTTCGGGAAACACAGGTTGGAACTATAGACACTCAAGTAATAGACCGGCCAACTTGTGTCTGGCACAGTTGACGTATCCAAAACAACTGTCAAATCATATGGGAAATATTCGTTTTGGATACAACATGGCGTCACGTGCGGGGGACCTACTATTATAGGTTGGAGCTAGGGTATGAGGCCGTGGGTTGTACTAGGAGGCGGCTATTAGTGCTTTTTGTGGGGGGGGTGGGGGATTTGCTGATCTATTACTTGAGTGTCTATAGTTGGAACTAGTTTCAACCTAGGTTCAAACACGAATTCGATATCAGATTATCATGTCTGGAAATGTGGTAGTGCCTTTTGGACGAAAACATAATAAACAGCTGTCAAAAAGATTAAAAATGGTTAGCCAACTTTTAGGTTATCTGTGAGAAAACAAAAACATTTTTTATAAGACGATAGACACCATAGTGTGCGTGCGTAAATGTCAGTATCGACTTAAAAAGTAGAGAGGTTACGGAATTTCGTTCAATATTACCCAGCCTGGAATTTTGACAATTGATCGGCGTGGAACGAAATGTCACCTTAACTTGCGGAATAATCGAGCGGAATATTTTTCCGGAAAGTAAAAGTGACAGCTCGCATTAGTTTGCGTGGAAACCTTACAAATTCCAATTTTATTTTTCTTTCTTTTCAGGTGGATACTGCTTGCAGAAATTTCTTTTCGATTCTTTTCGATTACTTTTCCGTTTCAGTAAACGGAATTTAACATGGGATTGAGATAGAAAAAGAAATTTCTTTTGAACTCGATACCGACCTTAAACTCGTAAGTCAATCGATCAAATCCAAGCGAATAATGACACTTCTGATATCATTAAATCCTAAAATATAGGGTAGAAAGCTTTGTTTTTTAGTTTTTATAAAATTTTATATTCCTTTTAGGGAAGGTCCATTAATTATGTCACGCAGTAAGGGGGGGGGGGTTGAGAAAACGTGACAATCCAAACAAAATTTTTCGAAGGTCCATACAAAAAACGTGACAAGGGGTGGGGGGGTGTTATAAAAAGTCACGTTTTGCGTGACATAATTAATGGACGTTCACTTATGCAGAAATAGAAAGAAAATCCAACACCTGTTGAATAAGTTAACAGAGATTCTTCCTCCCCAGAAGAGTTATCAGTGCATTCGAATTTTTGTTATACGATGGAGCAAGGATGTACTACTTTGCCACCATGCTTTTTTTATCGCTCAATGGATAGTTATTATCGCTATTAACTAATAATATCAGTATTCTATATGAACCTTTTTCGAACTTTTTTTTTACCGGCTCGAGCAATTCTTACAGACCTGGTGGGTCGCTGACCCATGAATTGAAAGGCTATATAATACTACATGCTAGTTCACTTAATAAAGTTAAGATACAATTCGTTCAACATTAGCGGTGAATAGAGGAAAAATTGTACGATAGATGGCAGGCGTACGGTACTGATTCCAAACTGGTAACCCATATTGAAAGCCAAGTCTTAAACGTCCATTAGGAAACATTACGCTGAGTAGTCCCGATTTGTTCTTCTGTATTTCTATCATATTGACGTTGTATCCAAAGCAACTACTGTTCAATTATAGCCTATGACCTGCTACTTTATTGGAAACTATGATATTACAACGACGCTTGAGTTTGTTGTATGCGTTAGCTACATTTACGCACTAATTTCAGCAGGTGTCATGGCATGGCATCTATCTAAATCGTCATGCTCTAATGTCTTAAACGTTATCAACTAAGCTATCATGAATTTATTATCTCACATCTCCGCTTACATCTCATCTTTGGTTCGCCCCTTTGGAAGGGTAACGTCAAACACGATCGGGTGGTTGTTAGGTAGATAGTTGATGTCACAAGTAGAGGCATTGATAAAAATGATCTTACCGTCCGATGTGATGCCGTAGCCCTCGTGTACGTGGCCAAACACATGGTACTTCGGTTTGACTCTCTGTTGCACGGTGGTCAGAAGTTCCACACATCCCGCGCGAACTCCGGAGCAACACAGATCACCATGACCAACGGGAGGCGTATGGGTGATCAAAATATCCAGGTTCTCCGGGATCATTCCCCACTTTTCCAGGCAATCTTCGCCACGTTTAACGTTGAATGCCCACTTGCAAAATTCAGGCTGCCACGGAGTGCCATATATCTTCAAACCGTACAGCTCGATACACTCATCCTGAAGATATATACAATTGCTAAGATATTGTCGAATATTCTCTGTTTTTACCGCTTCTGCCAGGCTTTCTTTGGAATTGCCTAGGGTTGGAATTTCATCCAGCAATGTACTGCCGGTCTTTTTACAACAAGCACTCGCGTTCTGGAAAGGGTGGGTAAATGTATGATCGAAGCTTAGCTCGTGATTACCAGCTATCACCAATTTATGCTTGTGTGGCAATTTCTCTGAAATGAAACATTAACATACAAATGGGCCAAATAGGAGTCATGCCTATCTTTTACTCACCTAGCCAATTGTTGAAATCAACGACTTCGTCCAGTTTGCCACATCGAGTAAAGTCGCCCGCGTGTATAAATACATCTCCTTCAGGGATGTCGAATTTTATATGGTGCGTAAGAGAGTGCGTATCGGACATGCAAACCACTCGTATCTTGTTATTCGGAACATCCGCCCCGGGAGGTTTGGTGTTGATTTTTATTACCCTCTGGGATTTGGATATTTCTTTCCACGCCAAAGTTGGGTCATTTGTGAGAGGATGTATGTCGATATTCATAACACAAATTTTCTATTCAATCAGAAATTCTCGATGGGGGAACTAGTCGCGATGAAACCTTTTGCAAGAAAACACCGATTGCGAAATCGATTTGAAAACAAAATTGCACAAGTTAAATGTTTTGTTGTGACGCAAACCGCTTGATTTTGTTTTCACACACGGTATCCGCAAAGTACTCAGTACTAAGAAATTTGTTCGTTGGAGAAAATTTGAAATTCATTGATGGATTGAACGATTCGAAAAATTTTAGGTCTAGCTTTTATTTCAGATGCCAACCACTCCGTGACAGTAGAGTAAATTATCCAGTATGGAATAATTCATTAACTCGCGAAACGGGTTCACGGGCAAAAATCATCCGGTTTCTTCTACAAAACCAATCCCATACATATCAACGTCGAGTATCAGCAGGCACGACTGGAATTGGATACATACCGTGGGAACGTCCATCATCACGTTACAAGTGCCCATTTTCAATACACCATCCCCTATAGTATTTTGTACGGACATCAAACAATTTGGGTATGGATCGTCACAATCTCTCCTCGCATCCGTGATGTACGCTATAACGAAAAAGAGACACAGTTATAAATTTGTAAGTCACCGATTCTCAACGAATGGTAAAATTTTACCTCCATAAATATGTATATATCCATACTATTGTCTAGTTTTCGGAAACAGTAAAATTGATGGCTTAATTTTTTTTAAATTCAATATTGAGTATTTGTTCGTTTGCGTGCAGACAGTACCGTCAACGTCAAACAAAATGCGCCCGCAGTTTTGTGCGAAGACCGATATAAATAAAAACATTTTCGACACCCTGTGCGACCTTGAAAAGATTGTTGACCAGCTGATTGCCGATGCCGTAAACATTCTTAGACGTTTATCACTGGAAGTGCGATAATATGTTGCATGCATAAAAAACTTTTTCAATAGTTTGAATAAAAGCAATAATTTTAGTTAAAAACCGGCGAGATCCAAACATCTTTTAATTTAGAATTTTAATTTGGCTAAGAGGTCAACAATTGATCAGCTGTTGCTGGCGGCAGCAAAATGCACCCCGTCGTTTGGCAGCTTAGCAAGATTCGAGATGTTGTCAAACACGTTGACGGTCAACTGACTTTTTGGTAAAATAGTTTAAAATGGAATAAATAGTGAAAGTGATGCCAACCTATCTAAGCCCAACCAAACAAAAAATAAAAACAATAAGATTACAATACAAAACCATAAAATTACAATTATTTTTTATGTTAGAAAATAATACGGTTTATGTGTAGTTGTAACAAAATTACTCGATTGTCACCATGAACACAGACAATAAAGTCTATTGTAGCCAAAATCTCAATATAAAAAAAATGAATGCTTTTGGTTAGAAATTGTTCGCGAAAAAATAGAATTTTCAATTGTTAAGATACATAACATCCCTTTTCAATGGGATTTTTACTATCAAAGCATTTTCCTACCAACCTCTCCTCTCTAGCTGTAAATTTTATGCATTGAGTGGATAGATCAATTAGCAAGAATGAATTTACTTGAGCTGGATCTGTTCAAGTCCTGGTCTGTTCTAAGAATTTTCCGCCAAGGAAATTTTTTCGAGTCACTATTGTCATATTACCACACAATCATACAAATGCAAAAATAGTACTGACATTGTAAGCGCTCAAATAATGACGCTTACCTACACGGAAAATTATCAACACATATTTATTGGCAAAAATCCATGGAAAATTCCACATAAAACTGATGTGTTCACACATAAACAGAACCCTCCGAGAAAAAGTTTATAGAAAAATAAAGTTTATATGACAAATGAAAAGTATGTTTAGCCACACATAGTTGTTATTTGTACACATAGGAAGTATGTGTGGTTACAAATAGCTATCATAGTTGAGCACATTGCAAAAATTCATGTGTTGGACACATAGATATTATCATTGCTTTTTAATTATCAGTGAAAGCTCGCCATCACATTAAGAACGTGAAGTTGAAGGCAAGCCATATGCTAATTGTGAAAGGAATAAGCTTGAAATATTCACTTATTTTTAAAATTTTTGAGCGTATTAATGGAACGATTACAATTGGAAAATTATGAAAATGTAATCCAACACGTGACTTGTTCACTTTTTAAAAATGAAAAAAAAAACTGAAACACCTTTTGAAATTATCACTAGTAAACGCGGGCAAATTCCTTTCCATTCCATTTAAAAAGCTTACCTTTTGACAGAAAAGGCTATTTAGTGTACGACTTACAGATTTTTTTTAGTGCCGAGTTCTCAGTTATTTTCACGAACTGACCGGACACTAATTCTAACCTAACATAGAAATCAACTAACGTTATTTTGCTTCGGATTACTAGTTGGAACTAGGCTAATCCTCGACAGATCTTTTGTAATTTAATAGTACGAATCCAAAATTTGCATTACATAATTACTATGTAATTTACTCAAGAATTAAACAAGTCCATTGGCTTCAACAATTTTTCTTCTTTCTGTACACTGCTTCGGCAAAATTTCCAACAGCTGATGAACTAGGCAGTTACTTTTGCTGATATTTCTATAAATTTTTTGTTTGTTAGCTGATTTTCGGCAAAGTTTTCATTTGTTAGCTGAATCTCGGTAATTTATTCGATGAGTCTCAGTAAACTGAAATGCCGAAATAATCGGCTGTTGGATTCTCGGTGAAAAAAATATGTGTGTTATTGCTATTTTTAACTCTAAATGAACTTTTTTTTTTGAAAATCAAGCATTTTATACTTCCCATCTAGAGGAATTCGAACAAACATCATCATTTCACTGGTTCATATTTCCACACATAGAGTACGGGTGAATTGTAATTAATTCACTAAAAACGCCAATGTGTTTAGTAGTATTCAATTTGAAATTGTATGGATATTATTCGTTTTTGCTCGAGTGTAGAAAAACAAAGCCTTAGGGCATCTTCAGCGGCGATCCAAATCGTGGATTGGATTTGTTTTTTTAGACCAAACGCAAAAACGTCGCTACACCGGTATTGTAAATTTTACTTTTCCAGCCTATCCAACATCCCAGTGATTTCTCGTAGAAGTGCAGAGGATTTCTCGGCTTCAGTGTCTGAAAAAATGGAGCTGCATTTTCAGACAGAGTTATTTTTTTAAACAGATTATTTGTTAATTTGCTGGATTGTATGTAAATTTGGTCACGGAATTACCTCAAATATTACAAAACCCAGTAAATTTCAATATTTGTAAGTATGTAATATTCTCTTTGGTCAGAAATTGATCCTCGAATTTAAACTAACACTTCACTTGTTCACTTTTTGAAATAAAAAAAATAAAAAACTGTAACACCTTTTCAAACTATTACCTGTAAACACGAGCAAATTTCTTTAAATAACACTAGAATAGCCTTTTTCTAGTGTAATTTAGAAATTTGATTTTGACATATCGGCCCATTTTCTCTTTGACTTCTGTATAAGTCGAAATTGTGGCGGGGGCTGGAATTCCACTAGGAAAAAGATAAGCTTTTCCTAGTGAAATTTAAAGGAATTTGATCGCGTTTACTAACGATAGTTTGAAAAAGCGTTTCAATTTTTTTTTTAAACTGAACAAGTGAAGAAAAAAGAACTATCCAAATCTTGAAATATAAGTAGCCCATTTGGAGATAATTTGTTCGATGCCTTTTTATACATTAATTATAATAGTAACTGGCAGCTCGGCGCACAGCGGACGAACTGTCATGTAACGGGAATAACGAAAAGTAGTGAAAAATAATAAACTTTTTTGTTATCGATCGTGCGTCGCGTGAAAAAGTGAAAATTCGAGTGTTTTTCGTGTAATTTCGGTGTGCGACGGGTTCGTGACGCGTAAAAATGCAACGTTCCGTCGGTGAAGAATCGGAAGGTGGCGAAAACGGCGAGGAAAATACGTCGGACAGCAATCCAAACGGAGCGAATCTGTACGGTGGGGGCAGTTTGGGTGAGTTTTTCTGATGCACAGCAATGGCCTCTACTGCAATAGTGGGAGGATGCTTTATTATTGGTTGTTTGGATCTAAAAATCGTAGAACTCGATTCTCAATTCTTACGGAATTTCACCAGAAGCAGAGAATAATGGATGATATGATTAATTTCTCCATTTAATTGAATCAATTTAATCAACTTCCGGGAGGACGTTCTGGCAATTTACCCACTTGAAAGGGAATTCCCGTTATCTGCACTGGTTACGGTGATCGGTGCACTTTTGTTACAAAACAGCCATTGTTTTGAACATTATATGCTATGTCTAGCACATACAGTGTAGCAAGTATCAATTATTTTCATCATATTATATTTGTTTACATGCGCGAATGAGTATGAATGCGCGAATGAGAATGAATATCGTTTATAAGTAATACAAAAAAATCAAATTCGGCGAATAACAGGCTGCTCCGGTAATTTATATCGTGTTCCTCTTATCATCTTACTAGAAGACAAAAGCTTGGACAACGAAAAGAATGATTTCTTATCATATACTACTTAGCCTGACCAATCTTTTGGCTACGAATAGGATAAATTGCGGAGCGATGAGCAGTAACTCGAAAACTTTATTACATCAAACATTTCTGGGGTGAACGAACAATTTGGATGCTACATAGAACTTATTCAAAAGAAATAAAATAAATCTAAGTACAGAAATCTAAATAGCATCTTCTAAAACTTAGTTGAATGTTTATGACGGATTGAATTATTAGTAACGTTGCTCGAATCTAGATCTAGACTTACCCGACTAGATTGACGATAACTATCGTCAGGGTCAGCTTGAGCTTAGGCTTGGAGATCCGCACAATTCCTAGATGCTACTCCGTGATTGACCGGAACCAACCAAATTGCACATAGATCCAAATGATGGTTTCTTACGCCGGCCACGCGTTCTAAATTAACCGAAATTTGAATAAACAACTCCTATTCTTCAGCATGGCTCCAGTTCTAGATGCTACTGAAACGGAAAACATCCATATCATCGAGCTAACTCAAACAAGACCTTGACCAACTCATATCACAAACAATGCGATACACCTCAGCAATCTAGTTGATACTTAATTTATTCAAAACCTCATCGTTGCGGAAGTTCTTCCTATATCGGAACTTGGCATGGCCATCGAAAGAGGGAGGGAAATTGCAGTTATCTCCTATACCGTTGAGGACAATGTGACTTACAAGAGTTGACCTTCTTTCCTACGGACTTCGTGGAAATCCAGCAATACGAGCCACTTTACAAAGACTTAGCCATGACTGATGAAAAGATGGACATCGGCATGATTTTTCGCCCTTTCGTCGTCTTGGCGATCAGCTGCTCCCCCGTTTTGGATACAAAATTATTGGAGTAGATCCTCCGTTTGAGATTGACCCAAAAATTGTCTATCGGTCGCAGCTGGTGGATAGTGGGAGGGTTGGCGGTCTTCGGTAAAACGTTTATCTTCAGCCGGTCCATCTCCTTCATCGATTTCTTGGCATAATGGGCTGAGGCCAGGCCCGGCCAAAAGACCACATCCTCCTTTGCGTGATACTTCGTGATGAAGGCGGCAACTTCCGGCAGGCACGAATTGTATATCTCCCCGTTCACCGCAAG
>JAHHFK020003668.1:0-92999 GCA_024533555.2 Aedes koreicus
AAGGGCGTATGTGTTTTGTCATGCGTATTTTTCAAAAAATCATAACTCGAAAACCGTTGGTTGTAATAAAATTGCGTCTGAGAAGAAGTTGTAGTTAATTAATTTGACTTTATGAAAAAAATTTAAAACACTGTAAAAAACAATTTTTTTTCTTCAAAAAAATCAAAAATTAAACTTAAAAATCAATTAGCAAATCTGTCCAACGTACGATTTTTATTATTTTTTTTTCAAAAAGACTTTAAGTCATAAGAAGAAGAATAGAAGTTGTTCTACGATGGAGCAACTTAAGATAAAAAAGTTCTTAGAAGTAAGAAAAATTCAAGTTTTTTCCAATTTGTTGTTTTTGCATAAATAACCATATTTTAATAATATAATACGATTCTTCTAGTGATTTTAAACAAAAATGCTCTTGGTGAGCAACATTCTATATGTACCCGTTTTCGAGATAATTTGAAAGTAATGTCGAAAAAATGGCTTTTTCCATGAAAATATCCCTTTTTCAATCAAAAGTATTTTTTTCAAATTGTACATAAAATTTTCAACAACTATCCTTTTGACACCAAGAAGATTGAACATCTTCTTAATTAACGAAATTAACGAATCTTAATTACCAAATAAAAATTTTGAGTTTTTTTTTGTTCATACATGATTTATTTATTTTTTCTACTATTTTAAAAAAAATTGTATCTACATTTAAAAAAAAAACAATTTCTTAGCATTCCTATAAATATTATGAAAACTCAGTAGTTCGTCAGTTGAAAATATTTTCGCAGCGATTTTGTTATCTGCAACTGGAATAAAGGAGTGATATTTCTGTGTACCAGGAATCATTTTTGTTTACTGATAACTACCACCCCATTCTGCAGCTCCCTCTTCATATTCTTCTTGTGAAACATAGCAAAATGATATTTTTGTGAAATTTTCTTGATTTCTCTTAATAGCCCAATCATACAAAGTTTTCGCACTTGTTATTGGATGTTCATGTTGTTTGGCCAAGCTTGCTCTTGTTGCCATTCGTTTTAATGTGCCGCCAATTGCATCACATTGATGATGAATTACACAATAACTTCTCAAAATGTTGATTACAATCAGTGTTGAATAAATATTTTTTTAAACTGTGAAGCATTAAATCAATATTTTCGTGAATTGCGCAAACACAAACGTTGTGAGAACCTGAAACATTTAGCAATTTACAATGTTTTGGTCGTAATGCTGCAAAAGTACTAAATCCAATTTTATGTTCACTGACTTCTTTAAATCGAGTGAAAGTTTCTCTAAGTGATGAAAGTAATAACCGTTTTTGAATTTGTTGACGCTTACCATTAGTGTTTACAGAGACATAATCTCTTTGTCCCGGCATGGCTCTGCTGATGTCGTCCTCGTCAAAAAATTGTATCATTTGATTCTTTATATCCGGATTCAAACGATTCCCCAATCTGTCGTTGGGGGTAGCCAATACTTCATTTTCGGCTGCCAATTCTTTTGCTTGTAATGCAAGGTATTTGTTTGTTTCAAATTTGCTCGTTATCTCGTTATCTGGAATGTTATCGTTCACGAATTAGGCAAAACTGTTAATATACGTATTTTATCTATTCTCGAACAATCTGGTTCTATGAATTTTTCTTTCAATTTGGAAATAATTTCATCATATTCCACAACCTTTGTTTTCAATGTAGCTAACTCTTTGACTTCTTCTTGTGGTGGTAAGCTGAATAGATATTTTCTAATACCTGCAACAATTTCGGCAAATTTTTGCCGACGGTATTTATCGTTTTTAAATTCTCTAATTGATATCGGAGACACATTTATTCCTGCAATTCCATTATTGAATAACTCAATGTTGTGTATTCTGGAATAATCCGGTAGGTCACTGTCCTGAGAAGATGCCGAGGTAATTGAAGCTGCCGATGGTATTTCCTTCAAATCGTTCCTTAATGTGGTTGGTGCTTCGTCATGTCCACCGTTTTCTGGTTGCTCCACTCTTTCGACAGGATTACGACGATACGAATATAACCGACATGAATCACAAATTCTTAATGACGTGTCCAAATGGACCGTACACTGCATGGATAAAAGTTTTTCAATTAACTTGTCAGTTAAATTTCTAAGTTTAGGCGAACAACGTCTCCCGATTTCACGAAAAGGTTTACAACAATGCTTTGTTTCGAGTTCCATTTCAAATCGTTTTACACTTTACGCTACTTATGAAAGACACTGTTAAATTGATGTCATGATGTAATGTAATCCTTTTTATACGAACTAGGTACGCACTTTAGGTACTTTTTTGAAATATTGGTATGTGCAGGGGTACGCATGTAAATTATATTTTCTGTCAACACCAAAGGGAATGCACGAATAGGTATAAATGGGCGTAACAATTGTATTCTTACTGTTATAAACAGTTTAACTAATTAAATACATTATGTTTCTACCTGAACAAAATACGCTTGTACACTAACATGAATACTAATTATTTTTGTTTCGGGTTAGGTTTTCATAATATACTGTAAGTAAAAGCATCAAATTTTGTCGTGCTACCTACAGTAAATATCAGGAATCAGTTTGTCTAGTATTCTCAGTAACAAAAGGTATATTGTATAAAATTTTATGTACAATTTGAAAAAAAATACTTTTGCAGATGGACAATCACGACTAACTTTTGAAAAAGGTATATTTTCATGGAAAAGGCCATTTTTTCGACATTAATTTCAAATTATCTCGAAAACGGATACATTTAGAATGTTGCTTACCAAAAGCATTTTTGTTTAAAATCACTAGAAAAATTGTATTATATTATTGAAATATGGTTATTTATGCGAATACAACAAATAAGAAAAAACTTGAATTTTTCTTACTTCTAAGAACTTTTTTATCTTAAGTTGCTCCATCGTAGAACAACTTCTATTCTTCTTTTTATGACTCAAAGCCTTTTTGATTTTTTTTTATAAAAATCGTACGTTGGACAGATTTGCTGATTGATTTATAATTGATGTATAATTTTTGATTTTTTTTTGAAGAAAAAAATTTTTTTTACAGTGTAAATATTTTTTTTCATAAAGTCAAATTAATTAATTACAACTTCTTCTCAGACGCAATTTTATTACAACCAACGGTTTTCGAGTTATGATTTTTTGAAAAATACGCATGACAAAACACATACGCCCTTTTGAAAAATTTGTCTTGAGTCAAAAAATTCCCTTAACCGGCGGAAAATCCATCGTCACCAATTCCGAAGACATGTGCAAAGTTTCATCCAAATCGGAGAGGGTCGAGTTCAGTCATTTGCTCATTTGGCAGAGCAATGACCTACGTTTATTTATTATGTTCTGACTATTATTGTAGAAAACAAATTTTAATCTTAGTAGATCTTAATCCAATAGAAACTGCAAAAGTGAAGTCTTTCGATGAGTGGATGTTCTAGCTTAATTACGGATATATGTATTCTACTATAGTTTACTGGCCTGCTGGTATTATTATTTTATATTATAACGTCAGTTTATTATTTTATGTTATGATATTAAATGATGTGACATAATTGCATTTAAATTCATTTCATTAAAATCACTATTTCCGATGAAACACATATTGCAAGGAAACGGAACAGCACATCGAAATTTTTAGGTTTACTTTTCTATTGCTATATAATTTCAGATCATTCATAGGTATCCCAAGTTTTATGAGATAATTTAATATCATTTTTTCTCGCAGCTACATTGTCTAACTTTCAGGTCCACAAATGGAAGTGCTATTATCATTCTTATATTCATTCACTATATTATTTGTCATTATAATATTCATTCACTATACAAAAAGTGCCGAGGGTTTCGCAGCGTCCAATAAAGCGAGTATCACGTCTAGACATTCGTACCTATTCTGAATGCAACCTAAATGAGGCTGGGAGGTGCTGGAATTGCCGAGTAAAGTGTTTGAAATCACCAATTATCGCACATTATCTGCCATTATTGGTCCTATGTGTAATTTAAAATGATTTAGCAACATCATCGGAGCAGGAAACTCGGGCGGTCAACCGTGATTATGCTTATGCTCGATTCAGAAGAAGATTATTTGTTCAAAGTCCAAACACTGTTTATGAAAATGTATTAACTATTTCTTACTCATCAATTGAAAAAAAAGTGGCCAAATTTGCACTACTAGTAATTTGATTTCAAATGCAAAAATGACACCAGGAATTGTAATGAGAATGATGACGTGTGGACGCTTGATAAATAATGACATCTTGTTTCCAGCCATAGCTTCGTCTAAAGCAAGTCATATGATTCATAGAGAGAGTTTGATTATAATGATATATGGTCGTAAGAGCTTACAGATATTATCCTCGACAAATCAAACATATTCTGCTTTTTATATGCTGACATCGGACACGATTAATTCGATTCAAATTTCGCTAGACATTCAATCAGGGGTGGTAGTCAATGTTTTTCCTCATTTAAATGTTGGTTGGAACTATTCGTGATTTATTTTTCAATAATTTTAATACATTACTAATTACGTTGTTATTGCGTACAGTGCGCGAATTAAATTATAATGTTTTGAAATTGGAAATATCTTCCCAACATCATGGGATCCCAGTAGGGAACCGAAACGTCTGCTAGAACCAAAGATGTGATGAGAAAGTATTGATAGGTCCGATAGCGTTCGGTAGGCTATGAAATTGAATAGAAGTAGTTTGAAATTGAGCGTAGGGCTTTTTTGTTAAGCAGCACACACACACACACACACACACACACACACACACACACACACGCACACACGCACACACGCACCCACACACGCACACAACACACACACACACACACACACACACACACACACACACACACACACACACTTTTGCCTCACATCCCCATGCGGGGTAGGTCAAGGCAGGAACGGATCCGCCACCTTGAGGGCCAGTCAGTAAACTATTTATTTCTATATATTCTTTTAATACTGCTCAAGATCATTGCGAGCCAATCACTCACAGCATTAGTTCCTTGAATTTCATTTTACTGAGCCCCATTCAAGATATGATTTGTATTAGTTCAACATTCAATATTGTTCGCGTCACACTTTTTGTATCATGTGTCAATATCAATACCAAGTTTCCAACAATAACCATTTGTTCGACCTAACTGACACAAACTAGCAAATATCATCACCAAAATTGCCAGAAACCTTCCAAATGATGACCCTAAGTTTCAGAAGTATGATTCAACCAGGCTTGGCACTTTTGCCTTTCGTCTGAAACTTTTCGTCTTCTACCTGTATGCCAGCAGCCAACCGAAAAATGGGGTCACAATTTATCCATGCCATGTTTTGTATTCAACGTCCTAAAGGCATTGCTGTACCGTTACCAGTTTCTACATATTTACCTTCTTACCTTTTTGGGTTTGATAAATATTTGATTAATCGTAATCAGTATAATCTCGAGGTATCCATCGGTATCCGTGCTTTCCTAGCTCCAGGGAAATGTGGACATTTTTCTGGATCTTAATAATGGTTCAATACCTTTACATAATTATTTAAGTTGGTCGCACATACTTACTTTTTCATTTTATGTTTAAAATTTAGTGTCCTAATAAACAAACTTTATGAAAACTAAATACTCATCTAGGTGAGAGTTGATAAAATCCTCGCTAAAGTTTGAAGAATGTTTGCGGGCACGAATTTCAAAATTATTAATAAAAATTTCATTAATAAAATGGAAATTTGCATCGCAGAAATGATTTCGATTCAATCTCGTTCACAAAATCATCTTCGAAATACATGTATCCAAATATAACATATTTATAAAGCAGAACTAGCATAACAGAACATGCTTGAACTACAACTTCACCTTAAGCTACAGCACCGTAACTGGTGCCCACAGTGAACTTGAGAAAGTTTCGGATTATTAGTTGTTTTCTTTTTAAGGCTATGTTCAGTCTGGGGAGTTATAACATGTACCAATACTGTCTTGATGACGTTTCACTTGTCGGTACTTTTCTCAACACACTTGAAACATGTTACAACTGAGCAGTTTGAACATGGCATTAGAGTGAAGGTGAAAATTTGCTCTACCGTATGGAAGCATAGCGGATCTTTTCAGAAACGCGTACCGAGAAAGCACGTTGAACTGGAGGGTAAGGAATACAAACTTTTAAATTTGATTCCACCGTCAAAATGTTTACCAGTCTCGTGGACATGTTTTCGTTGTGGTGGAGAGAAACTTGTATGGTTGAAGTTTGAATGTTAGCAATCAGAACGAATTTATTGCTTTTGGGAAGTTATTATACTATCGATGAATTCAATTACATTTATAACAGAAAATTTCGGTTTAATTCCCGGTGCTTCAAGAGCACACATTTCCCTATGTCATTATGACGTAGAGCTAAGAAAATGAGAAAACTTCGTTTGCCCCATAGTTTTTCATATACTGGGTGTTAGGTTCCTTAGTTCAAATATTTGAAGGGGTGATAGACTATGATATTTGATGATAAAAATCGTTCTACGCATGGTTCAAGCCTCAAAGCTTACTGAGTCAATGAACTTTTAATGTTTTGATACATGCTGGTCTTAAATGAACTGTAGCTGGAAGTTTATTTTTTAGCACAAAAGCATTACCTCAATAGAAAAGCTGAAAATAGTTCTCCAATAACAGTGGCCAGAATGTTTTTCAAACTGAAATCTCGGGCCTACAGAAACCTCCTGTAGAGCTTTCGGAACACTCATCTGTGCTAAGGATCCATGCTTCAGAGCCACACTTGATTGTTTTGTATCTGAATGGCCAATTTACACTTATTAAGTAGTGCAAACATGCGGCACAGCTAGTATCAATTAGCGAATGGCTACAGTTGTGACTCTTGAAAATGAGATGTTATCGCTATTTTTGGCTCTGAAAAGTTTGTGCTTGAAATAAAACACTTTTTTTTTTTTATTCATAATTTCATTTCAGTAATGTTAAAGGCCCTTTTCTTGGAGGTACGGTCCGATGAGCTGTGGGTCAATTATACTTGCCCATACATTAATGGGAAGCCGTTACTGTGTCCTTGTTTATTTGATCGATCGTGGGTTTTCAATTGCCCACATGTGGTCATTGTGGGTATTGAAGTACCCTGCACGAGTGTACAATGTATCTTCACCAAGGGGTGAGTCGCTTAGAACAATGTGCACGTCATAGTTAAAAAAATTACACTATAACTGTTGCTATAACGGAACATGTGTGGCACTCTGTGGCACACTTTTGGCATTTTATTTTTTGAAGATATAACTGTTGATATAACCTAGCAATCCTGGAAAATTGACGTCGTAAGTTTTTGTGGTGTTGTTTCGATTTGTTTGTTTCCTACGCCACACAAAATATTTAGAAAGAATTGATTATAAAAGAACTTTTGAGTTTACTGTTTGTTGAGGTGTAATCTTGAGTGGAATAATGACAGAGGTAAGTGAATAAACAATTAAGCCGCGATTTATTTATTTGTCGTCGTCAATCAGTTGAAGACCATTTTAATTACAATAAGTACTTAACTTAACCGAAACCTAGCACGCGCGGAAGTGTTGTTTTAATTTTTCTTTCGACATCGTAAAATCTATACTATTGCAATGGTTATTGTAATTAGTCATCATTTGGTTAATCGGTCCATATTTTGCATAGTTCGTGCGATGATAATTTGTTGCAAATAACTGTCGATGTGAAACTATATTATTTATAAATGACGCCATATCAAATTCACGACGCTTTTTTTATGTTTGAATATTGATAAGCATACATCGAGCCTTATAAGATGGTAAAGGAAATACAGTCCATCCTAGCTTTCTTAGTCCGTATAACAAAAATTGCCTTTGTACTGACTCTATTCTTTCTTCATGTGTTATTGTGAATGGAGACCAAACTATGCTACAATATTCTAGTATTGATCGGACATAAGCAATGTATAATGTTTTTAACGTATACGGGTCATGAAAGTTATAGCAAAAACGTTTAATAAATCCTAGCATGTTTTTAGCTCTGTTTATAACTGTGTTATAATGTCTTCACTACCTCAGGTCGTTTAAGAAGGTGCTGCTTCACAATCGCCCAGTACTTCTCGGATGAGGCGGAGCTCCGGAGTGTTGGGAGGGTTGAACATTTTCGGCATCGAAACTGACCTTATTGTCCGCATACCACTTCAGCATGTCCTTGGAGTTGTGGCATGAGGTCAAATCCGGCCAGAAGATTGTTGGGACGTTGTGGGTCTCTCAGGAGAGGAAGCAGCTGCTTCTGTAGGCACTCTTTTATGTACACCTGTCCGTTCATCGTGTCCTGGGTCACGAAAGGTGCACTCCGCTTCCCGCACGTGCAGATGGCTTGCCAAACCAGGAATTTCTTCGCAAATTTGGACATCTTCTGAGTGCGGACATGCTCCGGAACGCTGAACTTATCCTTGGCCGTGAAAAACAGGTTGCCGGGGATCTGTTTGAAGTCGGCCTTCACATATGTTTCGTCGTCCATGATGCAGCATTCAACTTTCGTCAGCATGTTGAGGTACAACTTCCTGGCACGGGTTTTGGCGGACTTGTTCTGCTTCTCGTCGCGATTAGGGGCCTTTTGTACCTTGAACGTTCGAAGCCCAGCCTTAGTTTTGGCCTTCTTGACAAAACTTCGGCTTAGGTGCAGCTTCTTAGCTACATCCCGAACGGAGGCGTTCGGATTTCGGTTGAAGGCCCCAACTACGCGGTTGTGATTTTTGGTGTTGTACGGAATACTTTTTCCTTCACTTCTGGGCTTCCGATCGGTGGTCAACCGTTCCTCGAACCGCTTAATCACTCGTGACACCGTGGAATTCGCGATTCCCAACGTTTTAGCGATGGAACGATGCGAGAGATCCTTGTTCTCGTGATGAATGCGCAAGATTTTATCACGCACGAGCTGTTCTTTCGACTCCATTTCCGCGAGTTTTGATCACAGGACTTTAAAAACTTGCAGGATGTAAATAATGCACTATGAACTAAATCCACCCAAATTTTCATTAAATTCTACCCAACGGTTAAAAAGTTAGAGCAATTTCATAGTGTGGCAATTTCATCGTGGACAGGGCTATACCCCGATAATTACGAATATCAGATTTTTTTTTTTTACCAGACTTAAAAATAGGCACTAGAAATGAGCTCTTCCATAATTTTGGAAAATCTCCGGATTCCAGTGACATATTAAAAAGCCAAAACAATGGAGAAGTAAGCTCAGCTGCTAAAGTCTTCATAAACAAAGGAGGGACTCCATCGGGTCCCCGAGCCTTTGGATACATCTAAATGTTTTAGCCCGTCCAGGATTTCATGCACATAGATTTGATTCACGCTTATGTCACTGGAATTTTCGGGATACAACCCAAAGTATTGCCGATCACGATCTGCTTCTGAGTATGTTGTGTATGTTTCTTGAAAAAACTTGGCAAATAAATTGCATACTTCTTCTGTATTATTACTTTCATTATTGTCAAAATACATACGGGATGGAAGATTGTCTGATTTCAATTTGGTATTCACGTAATTAAAAAGTTTTTTGGAGAAGATTTAATTTTACGTTCAATTTTTGAATTATACTCCTCAAATGCAATATTCATAGCCACGTTAAGTTCATCACAGATGTTCAAATAGCTTTCTAAATTAACGGAACTGTTATGTTTTTTGTAAATTTTATGCGCTTTTTGCTTACGGTTTCTTAAATTTTTAATTTGTTTATTGAACCAAACTGGATCCTTTGAAAATACTCTTTTTCTACGTCTAATAACTGGTACTTCTTCGTGGATAATTGCAAACAACTTAGTATAGAACACTTCAGTTGCATTTTCAACATTATCTTCATTCCTAAATACTGTTTGCCAATCAATTAAGTTTAGTTTGCTTCTTATGTTAGCATAATTAGCTGATTTATAGTCAAGAACTTCCTCGAGTCCGCAATCAGGCGTCTCATTTCCTTGTACAAAAAGAGAATATTCTATTGCTGTGTGAAATACTTCATTTCTCCATATTGGATTCAAAGATTCACTAACACAGAAGTCATCGAAAATATTTGTCAACAGAAAGTCTAAATAACAGTTCTGTTGATTTTTCACATGGTTTATTTGATGAAGTCCCAAATCAGCAATTTTGTCAAATATAAAATTAAGCGTCTCATTTTCCCCAATTATTGGAAGTAGGATGCTTTCATTATCAATGTCAGCAATAAAATCAACATTGCGTTGGTTAAAGTCACCATATATATGTACTTTTACTTCAGGGGGCAAACAAGACACAATTTCTTCGGCATTCGAAAAAAACTTATCATATATTTCCTTACGGGCATTGTTTGGAGGAAAGTACACTGAAACAAACACATGAGTTTCGTCTCTCATCTGCACTTTTGCCCATACATTCTCAAATTCTTTAAATTTTGTGGTAGTAATTATTTCGGAATTGAATTCAGTTGAAATTGCAACTAAAACTCCACCTCCTGACTTTTTTCTGACCATTGATAATTACGGTCATCTCTATAAACATTATAATTATTAACAAAAACCTCTTCACTTCTTACACTCTCATCCCAACTAGTTTCATTTGCTAGAATCACGGTATAAAAACTACTAAGAACTTTACATTGAATTTCGCTGATCTTAGCAGCGCTTTTCATCCGATTAAAATTTTGACAATATACCGTGATTTCATTCGTGGAATGAGGGTGGGGTGAAGAGCTTAATGGACTTTGACTAATATTCACCTGTCCGAAATTTGTACTGTTTTGAAAAATGCTGTGATCGCCGGGCTGATTATCCGCATCGTCATATCCTTCCTCTGAGAAATTCGTCAGTTGCGTCGAAAACACGAATGATGAGCATGGCACTGGCACGTTTCACATGATGTAGCAGAATTTGAAGAGCAACCAGGGGACGTCCAGTTGGGTTGTCTGCCAGGAGAAGGTCGTGTAACTTCGTCATGAGCCGGGTAGGGATTCAGGATTTCCCCTCTCTGGAACTGTATTGGCCGGTGGGTAGTCGGTGTATCGAATGAGGAGCATCCCGGTGGGTTGGAAAATCTTTCCTTCGCTGCCGCAAGAAGTATTCTGTCCGGTGGCAGTGAGCTGTTATCGCTGTGATCCTTCTTGAAATTAAGAGCTCCGCCGTTGTTGCAGAAATTATTGGTGTACTGGTAGTTGTCTTGCGGATGTCTTGAGTATTGATGGCGATTGTCTTGAAAATTGCTGGGCATACTGGTTTGACTTCTATTGTAATGAGTATTGTTACTGTAGTTGTTACGCGATTGCTTTTTTCGCCTTCTTGAATTTTCGGCTTGTTTTTGTTGTTTTAAGCGATGCAATTCGCGTTTGTCGTAATCGGTCCAGTCAGTTTTCCATACTTTTCTCGTTCCAAGAAGGCGCCAGCCTGACTGAACCGGGTGAATATTATTGGCATCTTTCAGCTCAACTTCGAGCGAGTCTGCAGAGCCCGATGAGTGGGAAATAATTTTCGACTCAATTGCATTTACGTTAACTGATAAAGATTTCAGCTCTTCCATTATGTCTGTTCCAAACATCGGATTTTTGAACATAACATTACCAGAAGCAAAATTTAAAACTTCAATAATTATCAATATAAATTTGAGAATTGGTTAGTAGTATATCAAGTTCGGTATGGTCATTTTATGATGCATACTTTGAAACACTCGCTCAAATATTCTTAACCTTCCTTGGGTGTTAACATTTTGTGACGAATAAGGTGTTTCGGCTCATATTGATACAGCAATACTGTGAATTCGATCGTGGTAGGCCGTGCTTTACAGCTGACGTGAAAAATGTTTTGCGGCGTGTTTTCGTTTGCTAATTTGCTAGTAATTTCCGTATACCTACTTAATAATGTGATTTTTGTACAAAGTGCTCACCATGTTGATAATAATATCATCATATGGAATTTTGCAGAAGAGACCTGCTTCTACGACAAATTCGTGACTTCAAAGCAGGGATCATTGACAGTGTCACCGTTGCTCAATTTGAAGTCTTTGGCCCTGTGGTAAGATTATCATTAATTTGGTAAGTAAATTCTACATCAAATATTTCAAATAATTTATAATATACGCGTCAATCAAGTATTGCACCTTTGCTTGATGGAAAGTTCTAGTTCATTCTCGACGATATCAACAGAGAGAATGTATTGCAGTGAAACTTATTGTACACCGTGTCCAATATATTCTCATACAAAATAAAACTCTATTTATTTTAAATCGATAGTCCAGATTTTATTGATAACTTTACCCATCATATTGCAATATAATACTGATCAACTACAGCATATGTTTTGGAATAACACCGCCTTTAACCTTCTTGACCAGCTCCAGACGTTTTTCGAAACCGTCACAGGCGGCACGCACGACTTCCATCGGCATTTCGTCCAAAATTCGTTTGATTACGGTTTTGAATTGGTTCATATTAGACGCCCTGTGGTCATTTACCTTCGCCAGCATGTATGACCATACGAAATAATCCAAGGGATTCAGATCTGGTGAACTGGGAGGCCATTCATTCTTGTCCAAAAAGTCGGTCAAATTTTCTCGGCACCAGCCCTGAACGAGATTTGCAGTATGCGATGGCGCTTCGTCCTGCTGAAACACATAGTGATCATCTCCAAACACCTCTTGTACATATGGCTTGACAACTTTCTCCAAAACTTCCGTTTTATAATATACGGCATTCACTTTAACGCCTTTTTCGATGAAAACCAGTGGTAATTTGCCTCGCTTGCAAATTCCTCCCCAAACCATCACTGACGCAGCACTTTGGAACCGTGGAATATTCCTATCACTCTCTGGAACAGTTCTCGAAGAGAGAGCCCACAATCTGTCGTTCTGGACATTGTGGGATTGTTGCAAGACGAATAACTTTTCGTCGGAAAAGATAAATTCTTCCCCACCGTACCGCGACAAAAGCAGACTTGCTCTTTCGAGTCGTTTCTGCTTGGAAGGTTCCGAAACTCCGTGAACCTTACGTTTCTTGAAAGCTTGGAATCCGAGGTCATTTTGCAGTATATTGTGCATTGACGATCTCGAAACATTCAGATCTGCGGCCATTTTACGTACAGAGCGCTGTGATTTTCGTCTAATCCGTTCCCTGACCACTTTAACAACTCGTGCAGTCCGCACCGTACGAGTACGACCGGATCTCTTCCGGTCATCCAACGAGCAGGTGTCACGGTACCTTCGGATGGTTCGGTACACAAAATCCCGCTTTACTCCGAGGTTTTTCAAATTTCTGAAAATAGCGCCCGGGCGCTCACCTTTCAAAAACTTTTTTATCACCACAGCACGAAACTCCTTCATCGCTGGTAAAAGATAAACACCGAATGAAAACAATCAGACATAACCTAAAAGCGTTTGTATAAACATAGTGCAAAACTACACCAACACATACGTGAAGCATGTTGAGTAGTTGCACGACACCAATACAAGGAAAAAGTGTATGAGAATATATTGGACACGGTGTAGTAGAGCGATTGCAGACACTCTTTCTGAAATCGCTCTTTTCTGGGGTCCTCGGGGGATAAGGTGCGGTAATAAGAAAAATGATGCCTTCAAGAAGTCGTCGCTTTCCAGGATGCACACGCTATTTTGGGACTACCCAGTGACTGAGTAGATTGCACTCATTTTTGCAAGCAGTATGGAGTTGTCAAAAAATGAGTAAACTGGTTTTTTTTCGGATGAGTGGAATCTACCCAGATTTGGGTAAATGATTATGATAGAAATCTTTATAAAGTTCAAAATGGCGCACAGCTGCAAACAAGTTATTTTTGCGCAGTTACTTAAAGTGAAATCTATATAAATAAAAATGAGTTGGGGGGGGGGTTTCCTTTGTCACTGAGCCGATCGGCGTGAAAATTTGTATGCAGGGTTTTTTGGGGCCGGGAAAGGTTCTTAAGAAAGTAAGAGACCCCTCCCTCCTCTGAAAACATACAAATGAAACACATATTTCTGCATAACTCGAGAACTGATGATGCAAAGGAAACCAAATTTAGCATGCAGAAGTTTTTGGAAGCAAGAAATATTTCTATGGTAGTTTGAGACCCCTCCCTTTTCTAGAAAGGGAGGCTCCCATACAAATGAAACAAAAGTTTCTGCATATCTCAAGAACTAATCAAGAAAATGGAAAATGTGGTGGTTTGAGACCCCTCCCATCTCCTAGAAGGGGTGCTGTCATACAAATGAAACTGAAATTTCTTCATAACTCTAGATCTAATAAAGCAAATGGAACTAAATTTGGCTTGCGGGGATTTTAAAGGCAATAAATGTTTCTACAGTAGCGACCCCTCCTTTCTCTCTGGTGAAGGGGGGCGGTCTCCCATACAAATGAAACACAAGTTTCTGCAGAACTCTAGAACTAATTAAGTAAATGGAACCAAATTTGACATGTAGAGGTTTTTGAAGGCAAGAAATGTTTCTAAGGTAACTCGAGACCCCTCCGCCCTCTGTAAGAGGGGGGGCTCTCATACTAATGAAACACAAATTTGTGCATAACTCGAGAATTAATCAAGCATATGGAACCGAATTTGGCAAGTGGAGGTTTTTGGAGGAGAGAAATGTTTCTATGGAAGTTTGAGACTCCTCCGCCATCTGAAAGGGGGAGGGAGGGGGGTTTCCATACAAATGCAACACAAATTTCTGAATAACTCGAAAACTTATCAAGTTAATGGAACCAAATTTGGCATGTGGAGGTTTTCGAAGGCAAGAAATATTTCTATTGTGATTGGAGACTCCTCCGCTCACTGATAGAGGGGTATTTTATACAAAGGAAATACGAATTTCTGCATAACTCGAGAACAAATCAACTAAATGGAACCAAATTTGGCATGTGGGGGGTTCTGAAGGCAATGATTGTATGGTGGTTTGAGAAACCACCCCTCTCTGGAAGGGAGGGCTCCCATACAAATGAAACACAAATTTCTACCAAAAATGAAAATTATACAGGTTACTTAAACACGTGTATTTCTCTGGTAAGAAACATGTTTTGATAGAAGTTTGAACCCCTGCTTATTCAAAAAAAACTGATTTTTAAAAAAAAACCATGCACGTGCCAGTTATATTAGATTTTCCTTCATTTAGTTGCAAGCGTAGCAGCGCACGCACCGGGTTCAGCAAGCTATAAATAAATATATAAAATGTAGCAGCTACGGAGATGCCTCAACGGCGAAAGCTATCAGGAGCTTGTTGGTAAGTTTCATGTTCTTTTTTTAATATTTCACATCAGTATATATATTAAATATTTCAGGAATTGAGAGACGCATTTCGGCCTGCCAGAAGTTTGAAATTGGCGACGAACAAACAAATTTATCAGCATAATATAAAAGCGACTCTTTTTTTGGACACGTTAGACCTGATTTGGAAGAGTTTCAAAGTTTTCGGACAAAAAATTACCAGCTTTTTTTCTGTTATATCAAATAATATTAAACAGGTCCCGAAAGTGTGTGAATGAAGTTTGAAAGAAGCAATTCAAACTGAACAAATTTCAATGAAACCTTTGTTTCCCTCGTTCACTTAATTTTGTGTTGAATAAAATCAGAACTGTTTTAAGCACTTTGTTTTAAATTCATGTTCTTAAAGTAACAATAATTGAGACATTCACGCACACTACCATATTCCTTTTCATCAAAATCAGTCAAAACTACCCATTTGAAAAATGTTAAATCTGAGTGAACTTTATCAGGTTTGGTCCAGGTTTGTTTTAATGGGAAATGTTTGTTTCTTGGGGGGGGGCCTTTGGGGGGGGGAGGGGTTTTTTTTAAAATGGAGTGGAACGTCAAGAATTGACTGCGTTAGTGTGAGATTAGATTAGATTAGAAGTCAGTTTTAAATCAATTTAGATCAAATTTTAATGGGCAAAATTTGCATCAGTCTAACTGCCATCACGACCCAATCTACCCTATCTCGTTTTGCTCTATGCCGGGCTATTTGATTATGATATGCACACGTAGCCGTGTTTCTGTTCTCTGCAAGTTGGCGGCTGTTGTTGCCATTGCTTGTGGCATGAACTGTGCGACATTCCCCTCATTCCGTTTAGGTTTTTAAATTTCAACTCACACTCACTTTTCCTTATTATTATTTTTCAAATTAGATCTCTCTATCATCACTTCACCCACCTCAAGTTTTCCACTTTACTTTTGGCAACTGTCTCGAGGGATCTTGAGTTTGGAGGGACATATTTACATTATAGCGTTAACATTTGCCTGTGGCATTTTTAACCCTTGCTAAACTATGCGTGATTCGAAGGTTTCAAAATCACATTGGCTAGCCCCTCTCACTTGCGACAATGTTTTCACTACGGAGGAATTCTTATTTATAAACGTCTCTTTGCGTAACGTATGGGTTAAAAACATTAACTGATTTTAGCGATTTTACATGCGATCACCCTGTCACCTGGTGGTGAATTCATCTATGCATCGCCCAATCGTAGCAACCCTGTTGTGTACAAAAAAAATGACAGCGTTTTCAGATGATTTGCAGCAGCATGCCGAAAACAGACAAGTAAAAACTACGCTCGGTGATTTGTTCGTACTGTCAGCTCGGTAATTGTATCGCCACAGGCCACGGTAAAACACCTTGTGATGCATGGAGAGGAGTTTTGAAAAGCAATTCAACTAAAGCAAGTTTGCAGGGACATCTAATAAGAACGGTAAAAGAACTCTATTCCTGGGAAATTTTCAGGAACTCAGTCCTAAACCCAACAAGAACTAATAAACGAATTTGATCTAAAACCAATACTTCACTCTGTTCAAATCAGTTTAAAAGTATCCGTAAATTATTTGTCCTTGAGCCCAAGAACCAGCAAATTTAAATTATTAATGTGCTCATGGAGACGCACGGTGGGTTAGTTGCTTGTAAACGCACGAGAGCTTTGGAGGAAAGAATAAGACTAGGAAAATTTAAAAAATCCATCACTCAGAAACGGCTCGGTCAACATCGTTGATTTTTATGGCGTTTTCTTCCAAGTAACATTGCCAAAACTATCCAGCTTTATTAAGTTTTATTAATGTCTTATGAAAGCCACTAGAAATCAATTTGGTTTCATTATGGCACCAAGATGTGTCATATTTTAGTCTGGTTTCTGAGAACCTACACAGCCTGTTTACAACGATCTTAAACCTTGTTTTCTCAAAATTCCCATAACTCCTATCAAAGGTTTGTTTCGACTTTATGAACTCGTAAAATGCTGTTTTGAAATGCTGTTTAAAAACTCATTCATATTATCTTATTATGGTCAAGTGGAAATGCATTTTAAACCATTTTACTTCCAGTAAATGCATTAAACGGCAAATTCGTTTTACAGTAGTCATTGCGATAGATAAATTGGCTTTTTGGCAAAACTGTGATTTTTTTCCAATCGCCATATTGAAATATAAGAAATAATTGAAATGTGGAAGAATAAATGCACCAAATTTAAAATGTAATGCAAATGAAATGTAGATCGGAGATCGATACTGAATTCCATAAATTTTCAGGAAATTCATGATTAATTTATCGAATGTTTTTGTTTTAATTTTGTTTGTTGTTGTTGTAAACTCGGCTAATTTCCGAGGTGCATCAATTTTCGGCTCTTATCGAGCCAATATGCACCATAAAAATAAATGCGTTTATAATTTGGAGCATGATACACTATAAAAAAAAAACTCTATTTGTTTTGGATATTTTGCTATCAAACAAAATTTCCCGCAAAACTAGAACATTTTTCTTAGATATTATTTACTGCTAAATGAATCAGAAGAGCAGAGGTTCGAACAAAGCAGAACAACAAAAACCAACCACGATATCACAGTGAAGTTTGACAGCTGTGACTGTTACTGGTATATATTGGTTTTCATGGCAGCCAAAAGGTTTTATGAAGGTTCTCAACATCTTTCACTAGAACATTTTCAAAATCCTCATAGTCTTATAAAGGTTTTATTAACTTGTTTTCACAACCGTCTATACAGTGGACCACTTTGTATAAATTTTGGCTTTAAAGAAGCATAGAGGAGGCGTTGGCAGACAAACCAGTTCCTTAGTAGCACACGTGTTGTAAATCAGTCGAAGTAACATCAATGTGACATAAATAGGTCACCATCAAGTTGTTGCAACCAGTTATGACAATTTTGTGTTGCTTAAGTTTTGGATGTAGTTTTATCAACAAAGCCGGGAGGAGTGCTATACGACTGGAATAAAACTAAAATTGTTACTTAAGTGGTCTACAAACTACTAAAACAAAGAAAAACAATTGTATTTGATTGTTTTGAATTGAAACTGGTTTTAATAGTCTAACTTGTTTCAACAAATGAATTAATTTCTTTTCATTTGTGTATCGGTCGAAAATAAAATACAATTTTTCCTAAAGTTTGAATTTATTTTTTGAATTTTAACGCTCACTTATGGATTTCCAGAAAAACTGACGCGGTTGGTCAAAGCAACGATGGATCGAGTGATGTGTGTCGTCCGAGAATCAGGAACACTCTCGAGTCCCTTCGAATCTCGGAGAGGGTTACGGCAAGATGATGGATTGTCGTGTCTGCTAGTTAACATTGCATTGGAGGGTGTGATTCGAAGAGCTGGGATAGACACGAGTGGCACGATCTTCAGGAAATCGTCCATTGGGGGCCGACGGTGAATCGGCCGGATTGGGGGGGGGGGCGCGAGGGGGGGAGGGGGGGGGGGGGTAATGGGAAAGAGATAAGGGGGAGGAAGGGCCCCGAAAGTGCCCCCCCGGGGAAGGGGGAATCAAGGAGGGGAGAAGGGGGGGGCGGGGTGAGCCGAACCCCACAGAGAAAGGGGGGGGGCGCGCGCGCAGCCAACGAAGCAAAAGGACCCAGATATGGGCCCGCCCCAAGAGGGGGGGGGACCCGGGGGGGGAGGGGGGGGGGGGGGGGGGGGGGGGGGAGGAGGGGGGGGGCGGGGGGGGCGACGGAGGGGGTGGCAGTGTAGATGGGGGTGACATTTTTCCATACGCCGCCACTGCTATGAAGACCTGCCAACCGTTCGTCGGAAAGAAACAAAAACTCATTCACTGTATAACCCACGCGAAATAAACAAGTTCCTTTATATACGTCCCGGTCTTATTTCTTTTACCCCGCGTGAAAAGTCCCAAGGTGGTTCGGTACTCCGTTCAGTTCCGTTGTGTCCGCTGATTGGGTTGTCTGCTGGATACCTGTTGGGCGTTCCGCCGGCATTTCCCACAGGTTATGGGCCCAGCTTCGGATGAAAGAAAACTGCGTTGGAGAAAGGAGGGGGGGGGTGTTGTGGGGTGAATTGGGTTGTGTTAGTGAACGAATCTGTACGTCTGCTGCACGTGGTGCGGGTAATTTGTGACGAGAAAACTTTTCGCATGAGTCGTGAGCAGTGAGATTCTCTGAACTTTTTTTGTTGAGACTACTGAATCTGTGCGGGACAAAAAAAAGACTGTTGTGGTTCGCGTTTCTTTGTTTTGCTTCGTGACACAAAACAAGTGAAGATGAGTGAAAAGCATCTTTTTGCCCGGCTGAACAATCAAAACTATCAAGTTTGGAAGACCCGGATGGAGATGTTTTTAAAACGAGAAGATACGTGGTGTGCAGTGAGTGATCCGAAGCCGGAACCGGTGACAGCGGATTGGACCAAGGCTGACCGAAAGGCACATGCGGCCATCGTGCTCTACGTGGAAGACAACCAACTGAATCTTATCCGAAATACTACTTCAGCCAAGGACGTGTGGAAACGTATAAAAGATTTTCACGAAAAGATCACAATGACGTCGCGTGTGTCAGTTCTGCGTCGTATCTGCAGCCTGAACATGCCGGAAGGTGGCGACGTCGACAAGCACCTGGTCGAACTGGAGGAGCAATTTGATCGTCTGTCGTGCGCTGGTCTGGAGCTCGAGCAACCACTGAAAGTCGCCATGATTTATCGGAGTCTGCCCGAGTCGTTTGGAGGCTTGGTGACTGCTATGGAGAGTCGCCCGTACGGTGACCAGACGATGGAACTGGTCAAGCAAAAGCTGCTTGACGAATACCAGCGGCGATTGGATCGTTCGACAAATACCGGTGAGAATGCGTTGAAGCTGCAGACCGCTGGGCGGAAGGATAAAATCTGTTACCATTGCCGAAAGCCAGGCCACTTTCGGCGGGACTGCCGCCTGCTGAAACAGCAACAGCAGCAGGAGAAGAAGAGTAACGATCCTCCCAGGAGCGGAAAGAAAGGTGGACCGAAAGCGAAGCAGGCATCCGAAGCTGACGTCACAGTTTGTTTCATGGCTGGGAACAAACACCGGAACAGTGGTTGGTTTGTCGATAGTGGATGCTCAACCCACATGACAAACGAGAAGGCTTTCTTTACCACGCTGAACGAGGATGTCAGAATCAAGGTGCTGCTTGCGGATGGCTCAACTACTACTTCGTCTGGCATAGGCGAAGGTGTGGTGAACTGCGTCGACGACAAAGGTGGGGTTCTGGAGGTTCTGTTCAAGGATGTGCTCTACGTCCCCAGCCTTGACAGTCCCTTGCTGTCCGTGCGGAAGCTGACCCAAAAGGGGTTGAAGGTCAAATTTGGAGAATCCCGGTGCACTATTTCGAGCTCGGCAGGAAAAGTTGTGGCAGTAGCGGAACTTCGAGGCAACCTGTATGTGCTGAAGGAAGCGGAGGATGCGAAGCTGGCCAAGGAGGGTCGGCACTTGCTGAATTGCCAGCACACCTGGCATCGACGCTTCGGGCATCGGGATCCGGCTGTACTTGATCGGATCAGAGCAGACGACCTTTGCGAAGGGCTCAAAGTTCAGGATTGTGGATTACGGCAAGTTTGCGAGCACTGCCTTGAGGGTAAGTCATCCAGAATTCCGTTTCCTAAACTCTCACAAACTCGGGCAAAACGTGTTCTAGACCTTATCCATACGGACGTCTGCGGTCCGATGGAAAACATCACTCCGGGAGGGTGTCGATATCTGATGACCCTCATCGATGATCATAGCCGGTACACGGTGTTGTGCCTGCTCAGGCAGAAGTCGGACGCAGCCGGATGCATCAAGCGATTCGTCGCGCATGTGAAGACGCGATTTGGAAGGGCACCATGCGTAATCCGATCGGACGGCGGCGGCGAATACGCAAATCGAGAGCTGAAACAGTTTTATGATCTGGAGGGCATACAAGCACAGTTCACAGCTGCTTATTCACCTCAGCAGAACGGCGTCGCAGAGCGCAAAAATCGCTCTCTCCAGGAGATGGCGACGTGCATGCTTTTGGACGCCGGCCTCCCGAAGCGGTTCTGGGGAGAAGCGGTCGCAACCGCGGCCTACCTGCAGAATAGGCTGCCATCGCGAACGGTCGAGAGAACGCCGTACGAAATCTGGTTCGGTGAGAAACCGTCGTTGAGTAACTTGCGGGTGTTTGGAAGTCCCGTTTACGTACACATTCCGGACATAAAACGCTCCAAGCTCGATAGTAAGGCACAACGACTGGTGTTCGTCGGCTATTGCGACGATCGGAAGGCCTACAGGTTCCTCGATCCGAAGACGAACGCGATCACAATCAGCCGCGATGCGCGATTCGTTGAACTCGGTGACGGGTCGCTGATGTCTAGCGATTTAGCTGCTAGCAGTAGTGAATACCACGTGGAACCAAGCGTGGAACAGGAATCCGAGCAGGATGTCCCGATTCAGGAGGAGGACGAAGTTACTGATCCGAAGGAGCAAGCCGTTATAGAAGAGCCGGAGATTGAGGAGGAGGAGCAACCAGGAAACGAATCTGACGACGAGTTCTACGAATGGGAAGAAGAAGAACCCGAGGAGCCAGAAGAACAAGTAAGACCGAAACGAAGTACACGGGGTGTGCTTCCGAAGCGTTTCGATGACTACGAGGTTGATTCTGCGATGGCCGTGCGTGAAGAACCGACAAGCTACGAGGAAGCAGTTGGTGGTTCCGAGCAGGACCTGTGGAAGGCCGCGATGACTGCGGAGTACAAGTCGCTGATGAAAAATGAAACGTGGAAGCTGGAACAACTACCGACTGGTCGAGTACCCATAAGCTGCAAGTGGGTGTTTCGAAAGAAGGAGGATAACGCTGGAAATGTTACTCGCTTCAAGGCACGGCTAGTGGCGAGAGGCTTCTCGCAGCAAATCGGCGTCGACTACGATGCTGTGTTCGCGCCAGTTGCGACGCTGACGACTTTTCGGATTCTCTTGACGGTTGCTGGTCATCACAACATGGTGGTGCGCCACATTGACGTTGAGTCAGCGTATCTGCATGGTCGGCTGCAAGAAGTTATCTATATGCAGCAGCCGAAAGGATTCATCGAGGAAGGCAACGAGAATCTCGTGTGCCGTCTCCAGCGTAGCCTTTACGGCCTCAAACAGGCTGCTAGAGTGTGGAACACGACCATCAGCGGAATTCTGACGACCCTGGGCTTCGGGCAATCTCGATCGGATCCGTGCTTGTATTCGAAGAGACTGGCCGACGGAAGAAGAATGTATCTGTTAATATATGTCGACGACATGCTGGCAGCGAGCACCGACGAGAAGGACATTTCTGATCTGGAGGAGGAGTTGAGCAAGAAAATAACCCTTTCGTCGCTTGGAGAAGTGAGCCATTTCCTGGGTGTTCGTGTAACGAAGATCGACGGCTTCTACAGCTTGGACCAAGAAGCGTACATCAAAAAGCTAGCGGATCGCTTCGGGCTTCAACATGCCAAGGGGTCAAGTGTTCCGATCGACATTGGCTACTACCGTAGTCGGGAAGGAAGCAAGAAGCTGGACGATAATCGGCGCTACCACAGTCTTGTAGGAGCACTCCTGTACGTGACGGTGAATACGCGCCCCGACGTTGCCGTGGGTGTTTCTATCTTGAGTCGTCAAGTGAGCTGTCCAACCGTGATCGACTGGATAGAACTAAAACGTGTCGTCCGATACCTGGTGAAGACGAGCAACTACAAGCTGATGCTGGCAACGAATCGAGACGGACCAATCACGCTGATCGGTTATAGTGACGCCGATTGGAGTGGAGACACTTTCGACCGGAAGTCGAACACCGGCTATGTTTTTCGACTGGGAGAGGCAACGGTATGCTGGGCAAGTCGGAAGCAGACAAGTGTTTCGCTGTCCAGCATGGAGGCGGAGTACATTGCCTTATCGGAGGCATGCAAGGAGGTAGTCTGGCTCAGGCGTCTTCTGGGTGAATTTGGCGAAAAGCAAAATGGTCCAACAGTGATTCTGGAGGACAACAGAAGCTGCATCGATTTTGTGAAGGAGGAGCGGCTGTCGAGAAGGTCGAAACATATCGACACACGTCTCTACTACACGAAGGACCTGGCGGAGAAAGGCGTCATCGTCTTGCAGTATTGTTCGTCGGAGGAAATGACTGCGGACATCTTGACAAAACCGTTAGGCGCAGTGAAGCAGAGAAGATTCGCTGAAAAGATGGGTTTGGTCAGCACAGCTGAACGGACCGATCAAGGAGAGTAAAATGTCAAGGAGGAGGCAGCACCAGCTTGTCAATCTCAGCGTCTCGACCGACGCCATCAGCCTGGACGGATTGCTGGATTGCGTAAGCAGCGGTAGCTTTTCCAGCCCACCGTCCCCGAAGGGACCGGGAGGACAAAGTAGGACGACCACCGGCGAGGATGGTGAGTACAATGTAACATTCGATCAAATCGCGCGGAACATGTGTATTTTTCCAACGAGAAAATTCCGCCGCAACCGGAAATCTCCATTCCGTGATAACAACTCAGCGGAATGGCATTTCATGGAAAATATCAAATCCCATTTTCGAAAAATTAAACGTCGCTTAATGCGTTCGTCACACAAAAAGAGCACCGATGGCCCGCCTCGGCTTCGTTAGACACTTTTTGCGCCTCGATTAAACTTGATTTAATTTGAAACTTTCCTTCTCCGTCAACTCTTTATCCTTTGCAGACTCGGGCATCTATCAAAACGACCCTCACCAACGGCATCCACACCAATCCGCGGACAATGCCGAAAGGATTACTACATCCTCATCGGCCACCACCTCCTCCTCATCCAATCACTCCGCCTCATCGCTAGAGGAATTGAATTACGCGCTCGAAACGCTCAAAATCAGCGACACATTTCACGCCAACAAACAAGCAGTTAATCAACATTATGAAAATCTCATTAACGATACAAACGACCTCGAGGAGCAGCGGACTCTGAACCAGCAGGAGGATGCCGATTCGAAGAAGCAAAGGAAGCTCAGCGATTGGTACTACATCAAAACCAGTCCGACCAAGCACAACAAGGCTCCAGCACCGGCAGCGAGTCCTTGCGTCGAACGCCGGAACCGACCAACAGTAATTACACGGGATCAGCAGCGGGCGAGCAGTCCTGGTAGGTCTAATCCGGTCGAGCAGCTTGTCCCGCCAGTGACGGCCACGACTTCAAGTGGCGGTGGCTCGCGACAGGGCCAAGTACTGCTGACAAAAGTTTTAATTGCCAGTAAATATTCCTCCACTCCAGCTGGAGTGAACGATGGCCACCATCACCCCCACCATCAGCAGGGCAATTCAAACTTGATAAACAGCAATAAATTCCCATCTCCGGTGTTGGGTTCGAGGAGGTTTGCATCCAGCGATGTTTCACCACCGAAGCCGGTTCTTCCACCGCAAGCCGCACCCCGGCGGCAGTTCTCTGCCGCTACGCCGAGGCCAATCTCGCCCCCAACGACAACAAACGCAGCAACAATGGCAATAAATGACAGAAATCTGTCGCCTCCGGTCACGAGCAAATGTTTCAGCAGCGTAATCCGACCAGGTGGGTGTACTGCCATCTCCGCAGGGTTTCATCCACTAATTGTACGTTTGCAATTTTTCAGGCATTTTCGTGGACTCGGGACGACTGCCCGGGCAGCAGCAGCAGCTCGAAATCACCAGCACCAGCAGTAGCTTCGAGCACATCCCGGAGGTTATCGGGCATCGATTTTCACCGTACTGCCAGCGTAAACATCCGCAGAACATTTATGAAAATTTTCCAGCAAATCGCATCGCCCCACCCACCGGCAGCCAGTTCCCGCAGCCATACGACATCGTGGACACGACGCAACAGCAGCGGTACAAAAAGGCAGTCAAACGGCCTTTGCCGAGAGTGCCACAGCCGGCGTCATCCGGCGCAGGACCACCTGTGCCACCGCCACCATCGGCGGTTGCCATCGAGTACGGCGAGGAGGATGACGTCGCCGATCGGAAGAAGAAAAGTTCGTTGACCAGGGTGAGTGTTGCTTTCTATATCGGGCGGTTTTGATTTGGGTCGGAAGCTCGGTTTGAGTTACGATGATGAAGCACCACCGTGCTCAATCGGTGGAATTGATGAATTTTGATAGATTCCAATCGGGTTTCTATTCCTTCTGATTTTGGGATGTATTTTTAGTTTTTAGCAAAGGCTCCAATGCTTATTCAAGCTCTTTTGGTGAGTCTTGGAAAGTCAGAGTCGGCGAGCTCGATTCCGGACAGACGAATCCCAGTTGAACAAAGAAGAAGACACCGAGTGGCGATAAATCTGACAGCTCCCATGTTAAAGTATAGGACGAAAATTTTAAAATGCTTCTAAAAAATCAAATGAAATTCTAATCAAAAGTGGTTTGTACAGGGTGCGGCAGAAAATAATGCGAAAATTTGTTCTATTTCTTTCAAATCCCATTTTCAACTAATTCAAGCAATAATATCAACATTTTCGAGTGCAGTTATCTTTGCAAGTTTTCTTATGGAACGCACCGGGTTGCGAGCAATTTTTGCACGGACCGATTTGATCACGTTTGGCGTGCGTGCAAAGCGCGGACGTCCGCTTCCCGGCTTCCGCTGCTTAGGGACATCCTGCAGGGACTTTTTTGCCAAATGGCACCCTACCACCTTGGCAATCTCTTTCGGCTTCTTCTGGGCGAGCAACAAACTGGTGATCACTTCTTTCGCGAACATTTTGACGAATTCGCAATAAAACAAATAGAATGTTTGGATGCAGCACTTGAAAGTAAACATAAACAAATACACTTTCGACAAGAAATTATTCACTAGCTACACGAATTAACCCAACACTCAAGTTTGAACATTTTCGCATTATTTTCTGCCGCACCCTGTAGTATGATGAATAGAACATCCAAAACTGCACAATAGGAGCATTATTTTTTATTGCAGAGCGAATCAGTTAATCGTCTAGCTTGGTTGAATGTTAGCAATAGAATGAAAATTTATTCAGAACTTAACAACTAATAACAATTGCATAGGGACGCGAATTACTGTGCTCCTATGATCGCAATACTCCTCCCTAATTAGCGACGCCAATTAGCTTCCGAAACTTCTGCTGCTTCTGAACGGTAATTAGCTTGGTGAACCCATCGGCTGGTTGTTCCGTTGTGGATGTATAGCTCAACTTCACGACACCGTCCTGCAGACTATCATGCTCGAAATGGTACCGTATGTTGACGTGTTTGGTCCGAGGGTTGTACGATCCGTTATTTGCGATGCTGATTGCCGATTGATTATCGCAACGTACGGAAATCGGTCTGGCTTCGAAAAACTGCGACTCCGGACTGCTCCACCACATAGCTTCCTGAATGGTACGATACATAGTCATGTATTCCGCTTCGCAGGACGAGAGAGCTACTGTAGGCCGCTTCTTCATGTTCCACGAGTTAGCTTCTGCCTGCATCAAGAACACGTAACCGGTTGTAGATTTTCGGTCGTCCGTATCTCCTCTCCAATCGGCATCGCTGTATCCAACTATTTCCGCTGGACCGTTTGCCGAATATTCCAACTTCTTGGTGATTGTGCCTTTTAGGTACCGGACTATCCTCTTTACCGCTTCCCAATGAGGACGACTGGGATGGGCACTGTACTGGCCCACAACATTGACGGCAAAAGTTATATCCGGTCGGGTGACTTGAGCTGCAAACGACAAACACCCGACTGCCTCTTTATTTGGAAATGATTTCATTTTTTTCTGTTTCAGATTTCGTCTTCGGTGCCATCAATTTGTCCAACTTGATGCTAGGATCTGCTGGTGTTGCAACTGGGGTCGGCATCCAGCCACAGCTTGCCTTCTTCACGATTTCTTGTGATTCTGATGCCGAGACAATGTTTCGCCAGCCCCAGCTTCTGCTGCAGATGGGCTTTCAGCTACTTCTTCTGCTTCCGATCATTTGTAAAAATCAAGAGACCATCGACGTAGTTGGTCACAAACATCATTTTCTCCCCACGGATAGACCAATACATACAGGGATCTACGCTCGATCGTTTCAGCCCAAGCACCTCATCCAACTGCGCATTCCATACGCAAATAGATAGCTTGAGACCGTAGAGCGCCTTCTGCAGTCTGCACACTTTTCCGGTTGATACAGCAAACCGCTCCGGTTGGAGCATGTAGATTTCCTCGTTCATCAGCTCGCCCTGCAGGAATGCTGCAACCGCTTCCATTTGGTCGGTATCCAAGTTGTAACGCATCGCCAGAGCCATCAAATATCGGACGGTCGCGTACCGCACGACCGGGGAATACACTTCGTTGTAGTCCAAGCCGGGACGTTGAGAGCAGCCTTCACCACGAGACCAGTCTTGTACCTCTGGATACTTCCGTCAGGACCTTTCTTTGTTCGGAATACCCACTTGTTCCGAATAGCTTTCCGCCCTTCGGGTAGATCATCGATGTGCTGTTCTTGCTGAGAGAAGCGATTTCCTCTCGCATCGCCGCGAGCCAATGATCTCGATCGGGCCGTTGCAGTTCCTCATCGTAGCTTGTCGGATCATCCATCGTACCATCATTGCTCAACTTGTTGGAAGGTAGCTGAGGGGAATGGATACCACCAGAAAAACGGAACCGTAACTAATGAATTCACTGTACTTGCCTGGACAACGGCGCTCCCGACCGCTGCGCCTTAACTCTTGCTGCATTTCATCAGCTGGTCTACTCAGTTGCGGTGGGAGCGCAATATCGGCACAGGCATCCTCGAAGTCGTCCGCTTCACTGAACGAACTGTCGACAACGATGACTTCTTCCATTGTTTCGGTATCATCAGAATCGCCACCCAGTTGATCAATAAAATCACCAGGCACGACCTTGCCAACCGGTTGTTCGACCTCAGGAAGCTCGGCTGCACACCAAACACACAAGGACGATCATAGAATTCGTTCCAGCAAAGCTCCATGAACTCCACCGGTTCCACTTGTTGTTCTACCGCGCGGATAGCGACGCCTTCTTCTAGTACCACGACATCTCGGCTGACGTGAAAACGGTCATTCACTGGATCATGCACTCGAAGTCCTTTCGTGTCTTCACAATAACCAACGAAAATACCCTTCTCGGATTTAGGATCGAACTTCTCCCTTTTCGCTTTCGGTATCAAGGGCATTACACTTGAGCCAAAGTCCTTGAGATGCCCTAGATGCGGCTTCTTTCCAGTCCACGCCTCTTCCGGAGTTTTGTCTTCCAGGGAACGTGTTGGACATCGATTCACCACATGAGCAGCGGTCGAAATGGCTTCTGCCCAAAACTTCTTATCCAGCTACGCATCGTTCAGCATACACCTCGCCTTTTCCACTAACGTGCGGTTCATCCTCTCCGCAGCCCCGTTCTGTTCAGGCGTATACGGGCACGTGGTCTGATGTCGGATTCCATCCTATTCCAGCACCTTCCAGAAATCTGCATTCACATATTCTTTTCCGTTGTTTGAACGCAAGATTTTCAGCTTCTTTCCCGTTTGTCTTTCCGCTTTGGCTTTGAACGATTTGAACGCCTCGAGTGCTTGGGTTTTGTTCTTCAAGAAGTAGGCAACGACGCGCTTGCTTGCGTCGTCCAGGAATGCCATAACGGCTTCAACCTATTGACGGAACATCTACTGGTCCGCAGAGGTCGGAGTGTACTTGAACTTCATCAATTCTTCAGCTCTTGATTCGCTACTTGGGAACGAACGCATCGCATGTTTTCCCTTCAGACAGGCAACACAATTCGATAACGAGCCATCTTGAAAATCGATTCCGTCGGTGCTTCTTCAAACCACCTTCCTGAAGATGTCCCAGACGTCGATGCCAGAGCTCTAAGCCACTTGCCAAAAATGACTTCTCCGGCCGATTTACTATGTATAGACCACGTTCCTCGACTCCGGTTACAACCAGCTCTCAGTCCCAAACTTCTCATTTGTCCTTCGTGAAAATAACGGGTTTTCCTTTCCTGCAAATGGTACATACGGATAACAAGTTGGTGGCCAGATCCGGGATCTTCAGTACTCCACTGACATCGATTCGTCCTTCGTGTTGCTGTCTAGTTCAACGGAACCCTTCATGCTAGAATTCTTCGCCGTTCCGACGTTGTGGTACATCCTCACTTCATCAACAAATCTTTGATTCGACCGTGCCATGTGACAAGTGGCACTCGAATCAAAGTACCATTCATTGGTGCTTACGCCTCCCATCGCAAAAATGGAACACAGTCCCTTGTGCTTGCTCGGCTTCGATTGCTGTTGCTTCTCCGAACACTTTGCCACAAAATGACCAGGCTTCTTGTAGCTGAAGCAGGTTTTTTCGGGGTTTGGGTTGGGTTCGGTGTGCTTGCGGGGTGGGAACCTGGGGGAAATGGGGGGGGGGGGGGGGGGGGGGTGTATGACCGGCAATGCCACGGAACCTCCATCAACTCGTACTTTCCTGCTTTCTCCCAGCCTCCGTTATCAACGCTACTGGAACTTCTCAGCAACATCGCAGCTTCGGACTAAGGATATTTCTTCAAATAATAAAGCTTGAGGTTTCTTGAATTCTCAAACAACTTCCGGACTGCTTCCGGTCAAATTCCACTTGCTGGGCCCTTAACCTAGAGCAAATCAGTTAATCGTCTAGCTTGGTTGAATGTTGGCAATATAATGAAAATGTATTCCGAACTTAACAACTAATAACAATTGCATAGCGACGCAAATTATTGTGCTCCTATGATCGCAATAATTTTTATTTTATTTTTATTTTGCTGAAAATGTCTTTAATGAGTAGTTTTGGATGTTTCATCTATCATACAAAAAACTGCTTTTAATTAAGAATTTCATTTGAATTTTTTAAAAGCATTTTAAAATTTTCTTCTTTTACTTTAACATGGGAGCTGTCAGATTTGTCACCACTCGGTGTCTTCTTCTTTTTTCAACTTGGATTCGTCCATTGGGTTCGTGACCTCTCTGGGCACTATTTGTCTAGGGGTGAGACAGCTCTACTCTGAGTTGCTCTGATGCACCGAGTAACTCGCGAGTAACTCAATATAGCTTAAAATCGAATCAATCTTCATCGGTTCTTACCGGTTTCCAGGGTTTCGAAAAGTTTGACTTCCAATTTGTTTGAAAACATTGTGGACATTCTGCTAATGGCAATAGAAGATGGCGCAACGGTGAGCCCTATTCCACGACTATGAGGGTTCAGGGAATGTTTAATATGTGATACGGACGGCTTTACTGAAGTGCAATGATGAAGCATGATAGCGACATGTATAGATTATGTACGTTGTTTTCAAAAACAGCGTTAAATAGAGAAAATTGCTAGTGTCCAATTGTGCACACTCGAGACTCATGTACTACCGTCGGTTGGTTTGACAGCTGCTGTGCAAAAACAGAGAGAAAACAAATGACAGTGCTCGCTTGCTGAGCAACGAGGGTTACTCGAGGTACCTCAAAAGAAACTCTGAAATTGCTCGCGATGAGGAGCTGTCTTGCCCCTTGCTATTTGTACACTTTCATGTGGAGTTGAAAGTGGACACAGGCACTTTTCAATTGGTTTATGAAAGTGCGTCTAGAATGTACAGTTCAAAGGGAGGTCAAGGCCCAACCGCAAAGTGAACGGAAACGGAACGGCGACGGCAAGTTTGACAGATGTCTCAAACGACGTCCATATGTCCGACTGGAAATCATCTTGGATTTAACGAGTTTTCTAACTGATAAACAGTTTTACTTAGCTCGGACTTTTCCGCTACCGTTGCTGTTCCGCTTCTTTTATCAATGCTTTCAAACCTTGACGCTCCTGTACGGCATTTAATTGAGCTGGACACCCCACATTTTGTAGGTGTGTGCGTGCATAATGAAACCTCTGTTTGGATTTTGACGTTATAGTATAAAGTAGTATTGTTTCCGCACAATGCATGAATGTTATCTCTGTGTGTGCTTCTCACTTTTGACAGTAGCGCATGTGGCATTCAATACGAAAGTAGCTTAATATACACACTCAGAAAATTTTACAGTATTCGGTAATTTTTTACCGAACTTTCAACAGCTGAACGTTCGGTAATCCGATTTGTAGGATTTCGGTAAAATTTAACAAGTTACTGTAAAATTTCACCGAAATCCGGTAAATCGGATTACCGAACGTTCAGCTGTTGAAAGTTCGGTAAAAAATTACCGAATACTGTAAAATTTTCTAAGTGTGTATAGTTCAAATCGTTGAGGAAAGTAATCACAGCAGTCAGTTGATTCTTTGTTAGTTAGTACCTAGCAACCATTGTAACCAGAAATCCATAGGGCATCTTCAGCGGTGGTATATTTTAGGAACTACTTTATGCTTGATTTGCATCAGCAAAACTTGAATAGAATCAGTTAAAATAGACCAACTTTGCGTTCCCCGCACCGGTGTTGTATTTCTTGTTGTTAAACCCGCCAACAGTTGTCATCCTGTGAATCATTCAACACTGGAAGAGATGAAAAAACTGATGTACGAAAATGCCTTCGAAAAGTTTGAAAAAAAAATCACATGATTTCAGTGAACTTCCCAGAAGCTCAGGGAACTTATCACAAGTTTAGGATACTTAATAGAAATTCAAAAAACGTCCCAGAAGTTTTCCGATTCTCCCTAATGTTTAGGGAACATCCCAGAAAATCAGGGAACATCCCAGAAGTTGAGGGTTTCTTACAACAAGTTCAGGCAACTTCCCTGATATTCAGGATATTTCCCAGAAATTCAGGGAATTTTCTGCTTTTCATCATAAAAGATATTCCAACTGGAAGTCCAAATAACTTCTGGAAAGCTAAACCTGCTTCTCAAAGTTCCGATTATTTCCAAAAAAGTTGTATCTATTCCATGGATGATCAGCTAACTTATTATGGAAATTCAACCAAGTTTCCAGAAACGTTGAGAATTTTTCGACAATTCAATGGACTTCTCTGAAGTTCCACCACCTCTCTTCTCAGAAGAGAGCGAACAACTTCATGACTATCTTGGAACTTCCATTAAGTTTATTCAACTTCCAAAAAGCTCAATCAACTTCTGTCAAGTTCATTATATTTCCACCTAATCTTCATAGATATTCCGAAGTTCATAGTAATTCACAGAATAATATTTAAAGAGTTCGTACAGTTTCTAGAAGCATATATAAGTTCGGACCAATTCATGTAACTGCCGAGAAGTGCATCGGATTGTCTAAAAGCTGTAAAGTACTGTCCAGTTAGAATCCGGAATCACTTATTGTGTTGCAGCGGCACGGAAAGTGACCGCTGCAAGAATTCTTTTTTATAAATTTCACGGAGTTTTGTGCAGTGAGTCAAAAGTTATTCCAGATGGATGCCGAGAGGAGAGAAAAAATTCTGCACACCCACGTTTATAATCCAACGTGGTCCGCAATAAAAATCGCAAAAACGTTGAAAATCTCCAAATCAACCGTGATGTGCTCAAACGTTTCAGGGAGCGAAAGAGCGTGGATCGAGTGCCTCAAGGTAAGCGTCGTAGTTGGAACATATGACCGCAAGCTGAACCAGAAGGTGTTGAGATCCGTCAGAGCAAACCCTGGACTATCAGATAATGAAATCGCACAAAAATACGCTGCTGCTCGCAGTACCGTTCGAAGAATTCGTTTGCGAGCAGGATATCGTGCTTATCGAGCCAGCAAGCAACCAAACAGAACGTTGAAGCAAAGTTTCGTCACCAAAACTCGAGCTCGGAAATTGTACCAGCAGGTTTTGACGAAGTAAGACTGGACGGAAAAGAGACACACAAAAATGATCACCAAAAATTCATTTTAAATCGGAACTTCTCAAATTTTCAGGTTAAAAAATTTATATATATTTTTTTTTTGGATATTTTTTTTTTTTTCCCCCCCCAACCATTTCTTTACACCTGCTTTGGTTTTCTTCCTTCTCTTTTTTTATTATCGTCCAAAACTTTTCGATCGGACGAAGTTCTGGTGTATTTGGCGGGTTCGCCTCCTTCGGGACCACATTAACGCCCTTCGCTTCGTACCAATCCATTACAGGCTTGGCGTAATGGCACGAAGCTAGATCCGGCCAGAACAGCGTAGGATCACGGTGAGAGCGGAGGAAGGGCAGCAAGCGCTTCTGCAAGCATTCCTCTCGATAAATCTGCCCGTTTATGGTGCCGGTTGTAACGAACGGCTTGCTGTACCGTCCCGCACTTGCAGATCGCCTGCCACAACAGGTACTTCTTCGCGAATTTGTCCATCTTTCTCTTCCGGAACTTTTCCGGAACCTCCATGCGGAACGTACCGACAAAAAACTCGAGGCCGGGGATTTGTTTGGTGTCCGCCTTGATATATGTCTCGTCGTCCATGACGAGACAGCCTGGCTTGACCAGCCACTCAGGGTACAGCTTCTGCGCACGCAATTTGGCCACCGTGTTTTGCTTGTCAGTCCGGTTTGGCGCCTTCCTGACCTTAAAAACACGTAACCCAGCCCGCTTCATGGTCTGCTGGACGAACCACTTCGACGCATTGACCTTTTTGGCTACGTCTCGGGTGGAAAGGTTTGGGTTATTCTTAAAGTACTGCCTTATCTTTCGCGCCTTCTCGCGCCTTTGGTCGCTCCCAGCGCGCCGCTTGATGGTCTTCGTCTCCTGAAACATCTTCACAACGCGGGACACGGTGGAATGGTGGATTCCAAGCCTTTTGCCGGTCCATCTGTGCGACTGACCAGGATTATCGATCACCGCGCCCAAGATTTGCTGGCATAGCTCTTCTTGTTTCGAATGCATCTTGAAAATTACTTGACATATCGCGATAAAATTTTGCTAAACTAGCATTACTCAAAATTTCATAAATTTTTACCCACGCGATAAAAAGTTACACCCAAAACAAAGTGTCGCATTTTGATCTTTACCAAGGATACCTTCTCATCGACGATGAAACCTTCGTCAAAATGGATTTCGGACAGCTTCCTGGCCAGAAATTCTACATGGCGACGGCACAAGGAGATGTTCCTGCGAAGTTTAAGTTTGCTTTTATGGACAAATTTGCCAAAAAAACTGATGATTTGGCAAGGGATATGCAGCTGCGGAGCAAAGACCAAAGTGTTCGTGACGAATAAGACGATGGACTCGATGCTGTACAAGGAAGAATGCCTGAAAAACCGCGTACTACCTTTCATTACAGCCCATAATGCTCCCGTGATGTTTTGGCCAGATTTGGTGAGTTGCCACTACAGTAGGGAAGTCATGCAGTGGTACCGCGATAATAACGTAGATTTCATCGATAAAAACATAAATCCACCCAACTGCCCGCAGTTCCGGCCCATCGAGAGATTTTGGGCAATAATGAAGCGGAAGCTTAAGAAAAGTGGAAAAACGGCTCGGGACGCGACTCAGATGACCAAAATGTGGAACAAATGTGCCAAGGAGGTGTGCAGCGTTTGATGGGAGGAATAAAGAAGAAAGTGCGAATTTTCATTAGAAACGAAGAGAAATGATTTGTATTGATATTTTTTCCTTAAAGTACAGTGAATTACCTTTGTTTTGATGTATTAAACTTATTTGTACGTCAATCCGTTACCGAGATACAGATAATTTTATTATTCCGGTATGCTATTGAACAATATAATATTTAAAAACGATTCCTGGAAAAATCAAAGATTTTTCGAACTTTTCCTCCGATAAATTCAAATTGAATCTATCTTCAAGATATCATCGGTTTCCCCCAGAAAAATTATCAAAAATGCCACAGTAAAATGTATCGTCTCCTCCAGAAGATAAGCCTGAATATTCCGAACTCCCCAGTAAACCTGCCAAAAGTTTCTATCGAACAGGCTTCTCTAAAATTGATCTGTATGAGCTATTTGCGAGTGCCAATCATGACCAATCCATCAATAAACCGATTGTTCACTTTGAAGACTTTATTACTTTTCATTTCCGAGCAATCGAAATACTATTCGGAATCGGAATTTGCCACCAAATTAGTCGTAGAATCCACAATAGTCACAATTCCGGGAGCCTCCTCATTTCGAACTAGTCTGCGTTTTCCGGAAAATAAATTGGCTTTAAAATACGAAGAGAAACGAAGAGGCAATTCGCTATCACCGGGAGAAAATTGAGAACTTGAGAACTTATCAGCATCCGAGGCGAGCAACACTACTTTCTGTCCGGCGCCAGCATCACCCGCACCAAGACGGTCACTTTTCGGTTCATAAATATACCTCAGTATACATATACTCAATAAAGTTGAGCTTTTGTTTAGTAAAAGCGGAAATTTTACTCATTAATTGGTATTATCAAGTAGCGTGAAGTGTTTTGAAACGGTATTCTTCTTGTTCCAAATTGCTGCATGAATGGATCAAAGCATATACCAGATTTAAAACGATGCAAATTAGTTCCGGTAGAAAAAAAATTTACAACACCGGTGCAGCGATGATTTTGCGTTTGGTCTAAAAAATAAATCCAAACCACGGTTTGGACCGCCGTTGAAGATGCCCTTAGTTTCCATCATCATTACAACATTCTGCCTATAAAATCGAAACCCCTAGTACTGTACGTCAGCGACACGTACGGTCGTGTTTTTCGCTCTCTTGTAAAAAAGTTTTTCCCGTTTTCCCCCCCTCGTCCGATTTCTCGCGATTGCGCGTCCGGTTCGTGATCTATCACCAGCGCTTGCTAAGTTATTAGCGGTAGCAAGCCAGAAGAAAGTATTGCAAGGTTGTGAAATTTTTCCACTCGACCTGTTGCCGTGGCAATGGGTCGAAAAAAAAATCAACACGTGGTGACATCCACGCCAGTTGCATCAGCTCCTGTAGCCATACCGAAACCAAGCAGCAGCAAGCGTCTGCGGTACGACGACACCGGACCATTGGACCCCCAACGCCCGGCTACTAGCGAGCAATCGGTTTGCTACGCTCCCGGTACAGGAGAGATACCGAAAAAGGCGAAGATTCCGCCGCTTTTCACCACGTCAAGAAACATCGCTGCCCTATGACGGAAGCTTGCAGCGATTAAAGTTAATCCGCTGTACAAGCTGTGCAGTACGGGCACAAAGATAATGTGCTCGACGGAGGCTGACTACCGTGCTGTTGGCGCTCACCTAGTCGCCAGCAACACGAATTCTACACCCACGACGCACCCGGTAGTTGAAGGTGATTCTGCGTGGCCTTCCAGAATTCACTCCTGGAGGAAATAGTCACTGAGCTGCAAGCGGCGGCTCTGGAAACCAGTGAAAGTGTTCCCAATTAGACGTCAAGAACAGGGAAATCATCGGGACCAACTCTATCTGGTCCACTTGGAGGGTTCCGTCACGATGGCGGACCTGTTGAAAACACGGGCCCTTTTCAACGTCATTATCGAGTGGGACCGGTATCGCCCGAGGCAACACGACGTGACACAGTGCGGCAAGTGTCTGACGTTCGGTCATGGGACCCGAAACTGCCACATGAAACCCCGGTGTGGAAAGTGTGCCGGACCGCACACAACCATGGATTGCGCCCCGATGGATGAAGGTGCCCCATCAAAGTGCGCCAACTGTGGCGCTAACCACGAAGGCAGCAACCGTGCTTGTCCAAAACGAGCGGAGTATTTGGCCATCCACAAGAAGGCGTCCACCAAGTCTCGGCCTGGACAACGCCGCCCGCCACCTCGAATGGACGAAGAAAATTTCCCGACGCTCCGGTACCAAGTGCCGAACCTGCCGCCAGTTCCATTAAACTATCGCCATGCAAACCGCCCGTCAGCATCCGTTCAGCAACGATTCGCGGCAGCCGCCGACGCCCCCATGCCAGCTCCTTCTCCAGGCTGGTACAATCCGAGTTGTAGTTCCTTCACGCAACCACCTACCGATGGACAGCTCTATGACACGGAGCAAATGGTCGAATTCGTCCAAGAGCTCTACCGCCAACTACGTTCCTGCCGCTCGAAGGAGGAACAGCTCAAAGCCGCCACATCCGTGACGATGAAATTTATTTTCAAGTATGGACCGTAATCGCACCATCAGCATCCTCAATTGGAATGCTTGTTCCATCCGGAACAAAACAATTGAGCTCGGTGACTTCCTTAACAGGAAGGTCATCGACATCGCCATCGTCACCGAGACACATCTCAAACCGGAACACAACATTTTCATCCCCGGATACCGGATTATGCGACTTGATCGTAGTGGCTCTAATGGAGGAGGAGTTGCGATCGCCCTGCGCTACAACATCAACTGTCATCTGCTCCCGAGTTTTGAGCTGCAGTCTATTGAAGCCATCGGAATCAAGGTCGAAACTGCCGTCGGCCCCATCACCATCATCGCGGCCTATTGTCCCAAGCAAGCTAGCACCGCTAACGGAACAACAACGGTCCTACGGAACGACATTCGCAAGCTAACTCGGAGGCAGGGGCAGTTTATCATCGCCGGCGACCTAAATGCGAAACACTAAATCTGGGGTAACACCCGGCGAAACCGGAACGGAATAACTTTGCAGGAAGACCTGGAAGAGGGACATTACACCGTCCTGGGCCCGGATACTCCCACCCGGTTGAGCAGATCCGGAGTACATTCGACAATCGACATCTTCCTCACCAACATGGGGAACAACATCGCCCAGCCGGTAGTACACCAGGAGCTCAGCTCGGACCACTATCCGGTGGTGGCCGAAGTTGGGTCCTCGGTCAACTGGCATCGGATCACCAGACGGAACTACCATCGTGCCAGATGGGAGAGATTCCGACAACATGTCGATGACACCGTCGATTTTACCGTGCACCTCGAGTCAACTGATGACATCGATCGGCAGCTGCAGAGCATCGAGCAAGCAATCTCCCAGGCCCGGGAGCAACATGTACCGGTGATTGATCAGGTGAGCAACTCTGTACCCATTGATAGACCCACTAAAGAATTAATACAATTGCGCAACGTCATCCGAAGGCAATACCAGCGAACTGGTCTGCCTACCTTAAAAACACATTGCAATCGGATAACAAAAATTATCAAGGCCAGAATGGTGGACCTTAAAAATAACAATTTTTCCGACAAGATCCGCTCTCTCCCAGATTGTGCAAAGCCGTTCTGGAAGTTGACCAAAATTTTGAAAACTAAGCCAAGGCCCATTCCACCGTTGATCTCACTAGATAGCAATGGCTCTAGGGATCGCTTGATAACTCCTGCAGAAAAGGCTGCTGAGATAAGTCAACATTTCGTCAGCTCCCACAACCTCGGACAAAACATCGTCAGTCCACACGAAGCTGCCGTTAGGGCGCTTATAAACAACATCCATATAAGTCCCAACGATTTCACAGAGGAGTTGGAGATCTCAGCTGACGAATTGTTGACTTATATCAAAAGCTCAAAGAACATGAAGGCCCCAGGTTTCGATAACATCATGAACTTGGAGCTCAAGCAATTGAGCCCCCAGTTCTATAACCATCTGGCGATGGTTTTCAACCAATGCCTCCGACTTGGCTACTTCCCCTCGTGTTGGAAGTCAGCCAAAGTCATCCCCATCCAGAAACCTGGAAAGATCCTTCATGTTCCAAGAGCTATAGGCCCATCAGCCTTCTCTCAGGAGTATCAAAACTGTTTGATAAAGCGATCCACCGTCGGCTTCTCTCGTCTGCAGACGAGCTGAACATCTTGCTCGACGAGCAGTTCGGATTCCGACGTGGTCGCTCAACAGTGCACCAACTTAACCGAGTAACCAACATCCTCAGGCGGAACAAGTCAGTGGCGAAATCATCTGCCATGGCACTTCTCGATATCGAGAAGGCCTTCGATAATGTGTGGCATGATGGCCTGGTGTACAAGCTAAAACAATACAATCTTCCCATCTTCCTGGTGAAGATAATTAAAAATTACCTGTCGGACAGGACATTCCGTGTTTCGTTGCAAAGTGCAGTTTCCAATGCACAGGAGATTTCCGCCGGTGTTCCGCAGGGAAGTATACTAGGTCCACTTCTGTTCAACCTATTCACCTCGGACATACCCCCGCTCCCTGAAAATGGATCTCTGTCGTTGTTCACCGATGATACCGCAGTCGTCCACAATGGTAGGGTAACAAGAGCGCTTACAGCGAAACTGCAGCGAAGCCTGAATGTCCTGTCAGAATACTTCACCGAATGGAAGATCTGTATTAACGCAGCAAAGACCCAGGTCATCATATTTCCACACTCCAATTCTCCCAGACTTGTTCCGCCTGAGGATTGAAAAATTAGCCTAAACAACACAACGGTGGAATGGGCCAAATCAGCTGTCTATCTTGGCGTCACCATAGACAGCAAGCTTATTTTCAGGGAGCAGGTTGACAAAACTGTCACAAAGTGTAACGTTTTGTTGAAGCTACTGTACCCATTGATCAACAGAAGGTCTACATTATCCCTGAAAAACAAGTTTGCTGTCTACAAGCAAATCATACTTCCAGTCATCGAATACGGCATGCAAGTCTGGGAGAATTGCGCAAAAATACATCCCCTGAAGCTTCAGCGTGTTCACAATAAATTCCTCAGAGTGATCCTGAACACCGCTCTTAGGACAAGAACAACTAGGGTCCACCGTCTGGCCGAGATAAAAATGCTCGACGATCGCTTTAGTGAGTCTATCAATCGGTACAGGGCACGTTGCCTGACATCGGATCACCAGATCATCCGGAATCTGGTTCCCCACCCCTAGGATTTTCAAATTCTAGTTGTAGTTGTAGACTAAGTAGGTTATCAAATTTTAACTAACAATGCCCCAAGGGCTGATCTGAAAATTAATTTGTAACATAAAACACACTAAACACATAAAAAAATAAAAAAAAAAAAAAAAACAAAAGAGAGCCCTTGGTGCAAAAAACTTAAATTTTAATTAATATAATAAAAAAAAAAAAAAAAAAAAAAAAAATTTTATTAGTAACTGTACGTCATTAGTTCTGAATAAACCGTTAACCTGAAAACAACTCGTCTTTAAAAATCAATTTCGTTGCAAAAAGCAACGAATAGATTTGTGAGTTCTACCTCAGATTTTGTAATATTAACTAAATTTAATTTTCAGTGCATTGTAGCTCTTGAACAGAAGTAACGTATCAAATGTTAACTTTAATTGATAACGTTGAGATCACCGATAAATTTAGCTTTTTCGGCACGATGGCCAATGTAGTTATCTATCCTACCTTCTTAAAGGAAAGAAAAACATATCTAGACTTTTAATCCAAAGCTGTCCATTGTTCTTTTTCCCCGACTGCCTTTCCACGGATCTCAAAGCAAGAGATAAACATATCCCCTCCAGTATAGCTCCAAACCCAGAAAGTGATTATTCAAATTACATCACATACCACAATTAGGTGCTCAGCGCCTTTCCGTCCCACGGTATGGTCCGTATCTTGGTCGACTTTCACACGCATTTAGAACGGGAGCCAACGAAGGGAGGCAGCCATTCCATCGTTCCAAAATAATGTGCTTCGCAAATAATTGCCTACTTTAGCTGAATAATTGATGCCGGATAATACCCGCTCATTAGATCATTCAGTTTTAGCCGAGCTGTGAGCTTTTGATCCAACTTCATCCCGGCAAGGACGATGGATGATAAGTGCTGGGTGCCGACTGCAAAGGCACTTTTACTATTACCGGTTGTATTCATCGAAAGTCGGAAGAAAGACGCTGACGGAGGATTTTGTGCCCACTGCCATCGCCCTCGAGGAAATCCGTCAAATGAGATCTCTCTGCCCAGAGGAGCGGGGGATGATTTTTGCTTTCGCCCCGCAGTCGGAGCGCTGGCTCTCGGAAGGATCGGGATTAGAACGACTTAAAAGACTATAAGCTTGAACTTTTCTTCTTTCCCAACGGTTCAGTGTTGCCAGACTGCCTGCCGCAAAATCAACAACGGAACGATGATCAATCAGCCGAACTTCTTGCTGCACTGCTCGTAAATCTTTCAAACACCTTTTCGCACCTTTCATTTCTTGGCAAAGCTGGATCGGTGTAACTTTTGCGATAGGAAAAGTCCGCTGGAGTCAGCGAGAAACAAACATAACTGACCATTTTCGTGAGAGGGCGATAAATGAGAATGAAAAACTTCATCAATGAACTTTTTTTTTCCTACCTTCACCTGACCCATGATGGTCGTAAAACTTTGGCGCTTCATTCAACTTTTACGTGCCGGAAAAATTCAAACCCCAGTTAGATGGCGTAACATTTGCGGGCGAACGAGAGCTAGAAACGGTAAATCAGCAATTTGCTATCTATTTTAATTATCTAAATTTATATTAAAATCTATTTCCTTGACGGTGCTCTCGGGTCGGTGAGTTCCGGTTGTGATTTTTTACTTGATTTGATTTCTCGCGTTCCGTGACGGAGGAGCCGAGCAGGGCGAGGGCAAAGTCAAAATTGTATCTGCCGTTGACGCAAAATGGAAACATTGTTTTAATTCATTCCCGCGCCATCATCGTAGGAGCCCCCGTCCCTTCGTCGTCGCAGTCGTCGTCGGCAAGGAAACGGAAATGATTTCACAGCCGGCTTGAGGCAGTAAAAAGTGACAAGCAAAACAACGGAGCCAGCAGTCGGGACTCGAGAGAATTGCGAAGGAGGCTGGGTCGTCGTTCCTTTTTTGTGTCTCGACGAAGTGATGTTAAATTAATGTTACATTCTAAAGCTGAATTTGTTATTGTGCGTTTTACCCTTCGTACAGCGAAGGGCATTGCCATCGATTGAAAATCGGACTATTTTACCAAGATTCACAGGGCCAACATAAGTCAGGTGTGTGGGGTTAGGTAAATCTATTTGACCCTTTAAAAACCCTGTTCTCTGTATCTTTGAGCCACGGGATCGATGAATATTCATGAGTTTAGATGTTGATGTTTTGCATGATCAACAAGGCGATTTACGAGGTCTCCATCGCATTTATGAGTTGGTGAAACTTCATAGGACCTCATTGTACAGTTATAGTCATATTAAAGTATTCTCAGAATATCTACGGTACTCCAAACTATTCTTGAGTTTAGATGTTGATGTTTTGCATGATCAACAAAGCGATTTACGAGGACTCCATCGTATTAATGAGTTGCTTAAGCTCCATGGGACATCATTGCACATTTATAGTCATATTACAGAATTCTCAGAATATCTACGGTACTCCAGAATATTCTTGAGTTCGGATGTTGATGTTTTGCATGATCAACAAGGCGATTTACAAGAACTCCATCGTACTTATAATTTTGTTAAGCTCCATGGGACATCACTGTACATAATAGTCATATTAAAGTATTCTCATAATATCTACGATACTCCGAACTATTCTTGAGTTTAGATATTGATGTTTTTCAAGATCAACAAGGCGATTTACGAGGTCTCCTTTGCACTTATGAGTTGGTAAAGCTCCATGGGACATCATTGTACAGTTATAGTCATATTACAGTATTCTCAGAATATCTACGGTACTCCAAACTATTCTTGAGTTTAGATGTTGATGTTTTGCATGATCAACAAAGCGATTTACGAGGTCTCCTGTGCATTTATGAGTTGGTAAAGCTTCATAGGACTTCATTGCACAGTTATAGTCATAATACAGTATTCTCAGAATATCAACGGTACTTCAAACTTATCCTGAGTTCAGATGTTGATGTTTTGCATGATCAACAATGTCAACTCATGGGTACTCCAAATCATTATGGAGTTCGTATCTTAATGTTCTAGAAGATCAACCCGCTATTTGCTATTTCCTAATCAAATATATGTTTCTGTATTTGTCCTTGGGACATTTTCCAACAGTTTTGGACACTCAAACTTTATTTATATGCATGTGTCATCACTCACATAAAAACACTCAGGCAGACGATTTCCAGGTTTAATTCAAAATATTATTATTCCAAGTTCATGTGATATGAATAGAGAGGGGTCTTTTGCTGTAAAGATACCGCATCGCTTTCTTATTTCCGCGACAACCATCAAATGGTCTTTACCTAGTGCTTTTCTCTTCAATGGTCTTCCACGCTGTCTTTCGACCCCCTTAGTGCCGTGAGCAACTAGTTGTTCTGCCAAGGGGACGAGTAAATCAATGAACGAAAGTTTATGATTTCCCTTGTGATTTTTGAAGACCATGAATGAGTTGAAAACAGCAATCAAATGAAGTTTAAGATAACGTGACGCCATCACTTATTGGGTTTCCTGTCAAAATCATACCGTGTGACCATTTTTCCGGTGTGGTCAACTCATTCCATGTACCTAAAAGGCTATTGCTTCAGGATAGCTGACTTCATTTCTTTTTTGTTGTTGTTGTTTGAGTGGCAAGTACTGACGATAAGTACCTCCTTCGTGCCCTGCCAGTGACAAAGGTTCATTCCATCTGCCGTATGCTGAAACTCAGAGAAATATTTATCTAGCTTTGTATTCACTGTTGGCAAACTCTTCAATTTGTTTGAATAGTTCCTACGCCACAATATGGTATCTTCCATAGCAAATCAAGTGACGCTAAGAATTTGTCAAAACACAAGTAAACAGATTCGACTTCATCCGGAATGGATTTCAAGAGGCCTTGGACAATTCTCTCCCCCAGTGTGCCCTCTGGTTTTGCAGTGGCATCTTTCGCATAGCAAGTCAATGCATCGCAGCGGACCCAAAATTTTACTCCATGCTTTATTGATGTTCGGTCCAATACCAATTAAGAACCCCTGATTCTGATCTCTTTAGATCCGATTCGATCGTATTCGCACTACTCACACTCCTGATAAGAGATAACATCAAACTCTCGCTTCGATCGTGTCCAAATAAATTAGTTCCATACCAGTTATTGTCGCAGAAAGTAGAAAGTAATCATATCTGTAATGATGGTAGTTTGTAGTTCGGTAGCTAGAAAGCATACTGTTTTGTTTGGTAGATATTTGACTGCACTGTGGGGTTGGGTTGCTTACTATGATTGTATCCTCTCTCATCTCACAGATGGATGCGCGGTGGTTTGCAACGGGGTCGTCTGTGGTGGTCATGCGACTTGATTGTATGCAGGTGTGTGCTTAGTATTGTAATACTTACCTTGTCTATAACAGTTATATGATGTCCCGTGGAGCTATTTCAACTCATAAGTATGGTGGAGACATCGTAATAGACTTGTTGATCATGTGGAACATCATCAAGATCTGAACTCGAGGATAGTTTGGAGTACCTTAGGTATTCTAGAAATACTGTAACATGTCTATTACAGTGTTATGATGTCCAGTGGGGCTATTTCAACTCATAAGTACGGTGGAGACATCGTAAATAGCCTTGTTGATCATGTAGAACATCATGATCTGAACTCGAGTGTTGAGTTTGGAGTACCTTAGGTATTCTAGAAATACTGTAACATGTCTATTACAGTGTTATGATGTCCCGTGGGGCTATTTCAACTCATAAGTACGGTGGAGACATCGTAAATAGCCTTGTTGATCATGTAGAACATCACGATCTGTATTCAAGGATAGTTTGGAGTACCTTAGGTATTTGAGAAATACTGTAACATGTCTATTACAGTGATATGATGTCCCGTGGAGCTATTTCAACTCATAAGTATGGTGGAGACATCGTAAATAGCCTTGTTGATCATGTAGAACATCATGATCTGAACTCGAGTATTAAGTTTGGAGTACCTTAGGTATTCTAGAAATACTGTAACATGTCTATTACAGTGTTATGATGTCCAATGGGGCTATTTCAACTCATAAGTACGGTGGAGACATCGTAAATAGCCTTGTTGATCATGTAGAACATCAAGATCTGTATTCAAGGATAGTTTGGAGTACCTTAGGTATTCTAGAAATACTGTAACATGTCTATTACAGTGTTATGATGTCCCGTGGGGCTATTTCAACTCATAAGTACGGTGGAGACATCGTAAATAGCCTTGTTGATCATGTAGAACATCAAGATCTGAATTCAAGGATAGTTTGGAGTACCTTAGGTAGTCAGAAATACTAAACATGGGCGGTGGGCGAGGTCTAATACAGAAAAATTTGATGTAGATCTGTATTCAAGGATAGTTTGGAGTACCGTAGGTAGTCTAGAAATACTAAAACATGTCTATCACAGTGTTATGATGTCCAGTGAGGTAATTTAACTCATAATAAACACGGAACAACCGTCGAAACATCCCTAGTATCCCTAGTACCCAGTTCTGAACTTTACTCTAGATTTTTTAGCATAATTATTCGTAAAATAGTTTAACTTGTATATTTCAATGTCATTGTGTTCCGTTGGAGCAGGTCCATTCTGACTAGTAAATCTGTTACGTCCTACATATCCTATATAACCTCTCAGATAGAACACAAACAGCCGTCTTGATCTCTAGGATCATTGTACGTAGTGTAGCTAGACCAGATCAACCATATTGCATTCTGTGCAGTCATATCCTGTGGGGTTACTACTCCTAATTATCACCGTGGCGCCGTCGATAGTTATTATCTTCATCTGCGAAACCTTATCAAATTAAAATACTTATGTTAGTAGACCACATGTCATATTCGAAAAATGGAACAACACCTATATTACCGTTATTTCCCGTCGCAACCATTCGACTTATAAATTACATCTTGGGACCCGTCATCGGCTGGGTTGTTATCTTCAACAACAAAGTCTGTTTTCAAGAACAATTTGGGACTCCTTAATTTTTTTTAAATATTACTATAATTCATCTTCTACTGTGTTATGTTCCTCTGTGCCCCTGTGGGTCTCGGTCCATCTCGTATCGAATGTCGTTTTGATGATGATCTAGAACATCTCGTCTTCAGATGTATTTTTTGGTAGTAGAGCTAGAAATTAAAAACAGTGTATTTTCTGTCTAATCACTTTAGGTGTTTCAAAATTTAAGAATATTGGTAATGGTGCGTATCGTCTAGGACGTTCTGTTGGTTTCTGTTGTTGGGGGGTGGCGGCGGGATTCTTATTCTATTCTCTCTAGTTTCTCTGTTGTGTATGCAACATATCCTGAATCTGATTGACGCATGTGTGCTTTTTTTGGGTCCAAGCGTGAACACAGCGACCGCTCAGTCTATATGTAGTGTTTTCAGTCTCATTGAAACAAATGATATCCGTAGCAAAGTTACTTCTCCGTCTGTCCGCTTATCTGTAGTACTGAGTTTAGTTGTGTTTTCAGTTCATCCTATATTTCTTTATTTTAGCTTATTCAAATTTAAACGAGGGCCAATCGACCAAAAACCAGGGATCTGGCGGTTAGCGACTTATCTGCAGTCAACAACCAAATGTCAATAGATGGTATTTTTTGTGAACCTCATCTGGATTCTCAATTGGACCTGCCACGTGTGTGGCACAGTGACGTTCTATAGAACGTAATCGTTGGAAGCTGGGATACTGGCGGCGTGTGGGTCTTTTGTGTCTGTAGTCTCTTGGGACTCGGGCGTGGACTGACGTCTAGAGCTGCTGCAATTATCTGTAAACTGCTTGTCATTCTCTATTTGTCACCTAATGTTCTAGATTATTGGTGATTGGTTATCGTATCCTTCATGATCTATATAATATGATGTTTGCTTCAAAAGTGTGTAGATTTATTAGCGATCTATGAATAATTTAAAACAATTCCACGACATAAATTTATTTCACATTTCACTTCCTCAACCGTTGAGCAAAGACTGCAACGGGAGTACAAAAATTGAAGGAGTCAGGAAATATTGTTTTCGCTACTCCGTAGAAAGCGATCGGGTTTCGATCCTTTATTCGTGACGGTACCAGTTCTGATAGCGATTGATAGGTTTTTACCGAATGATGTAAAATGGAATGTTTGTCATCCTCATTTCAAATGATTTGCGTCATAGGGCTTTTCCAATGGTATTGCATTCAACTTTGGGATGACGATTTTTCGTACAGCGTTCATCAGAAATTTAACGGGAGGTCAATTCACTTCGCGCATTATTAGTTGTTCAACATTAGAAGGATAATCATCTGGTTTCTAGAAAATCGTCCTCCGTCTGCATCTATCATTCGAAAATGCGATTTCAATGTTTCGATATCAACCGACGGAGGATTCATCCGATAAAAGGAGGATGTTTGGGTTCAGTGTAGTAGTAACAAACGTCAGACACGCCCGTTTCATTTTACTCAATTTTTTATTACAATTGTGTATACTATCTTTTTCTCTCTCGCAGAAATATTACACAATACTCTTTTTAGGGGTTCACCCTTTTTTTAAGAAAATTTAATTTTTCTTGGGGGAAAAAAAAAAAAATATTCTATTATTATCAAAAAATGAGTAAAAAAAAAGGAGGGGGTGGTTCATTCCTTCCTACAATAGGTACTAGGACAGGACCTGCCAGCTGTTAGTGCAAAAACAAGACCATTTAGCTGTCAAAAAAGACCGTTTCTTATTGGTCGCTTTGACAACCACCACTACCGCCTCCGTCGAGTTATTTTACAAGCAGGCAGTTTGTTGTTGGTTTGGCGGTGTTGCTAGTAGTCACTATTTTTTCACTTTTTTCGTTTGTGACAACTAGAACAAAAGTTCACTTTTGCAGTGGTTCGAAATGAAGTGCAAAGCGATAAATTGTGGTCGCAGTGACGTGTCACATCCGGGTCTCCAGTTTCATCGGTTCCCGAGAGATCCAATCGTTCGCCGAAAGTGGATGAAGGCCTGCATTGGGAACGCACGTGAGGAAGACATTCTCCTGCTCAAGATTTCGCCCCACAGCAGAATTTGCAGCGTAAGCATCAATGAAATTCAATGAAACCTCATACATTAACGATTAGTTTGATGCAGCTTCATTTCCCGAACGGCAAAAGAAATGCCAATGGAACTTGGAATATTCCAATTGCCGTCACTCCGCCGGATGAAGAGTGGCAGGAAATGGAGGTGGTTGAGAAAATGTATGGTGATGAGCATAGTGGAACAGGATATGCTGCATCAAATGGAGAATTTACGGATTATGAAATAGTGGAAAACATTGACCAGGTACCTATGCTAGGAGGAGATGCTATGTCACAGTCTCGACTACGAGGGGAAATTTTTCGTTTGAGAGAGCAAGTTACCAAGCTTAAGAGGTAATTTGCTAAATATTCGATTGGATGGAATGCTTTCAGCTTCATTGAATCACATCTTCTACTTTAGATCGATTCGTCGTTGGAGAAGTCGTTACGGCAATCTGGTTGCGCGAAAGAAAACAGATGATTCGGATGTCGTAGATTCGAACTCGTTGGATATTGCCTGTAAACAAATTTTCAACGACGATCAATTGAAGCTTCTCTCCGGAAAAGTTCGTCAAGTGAAGCAGTGGTCGGAAGCAACGATAATGGATTCGCTGCAAATCCGATTTGCATGTCAGGGTGGCTACGACAAGCTAATAAAAAGAGGCTTTCCGCTCCCATCGACTAGAACACTGCTGCGTCGAATTGCAGACGTTCACTTTCCTCCTGGTATAATTAAATCATTCTAATGTTCTGTAAAAGTTTTAGTTGATGGTTTCGAAAAATTTAGGTATCCTTGAAGATATTTTTGGACTGCTGAAATTCAAAGTGGCTGGCATGACAGAAATTGAGCGGGATTGTGGACTGGTTCTCGACGAAATGAGCATCGACGAGGCAGAAGAGTGGTGTGCAAGCACTAAACAGTTCGTTGGAAAGACGACTTTGCCTCCATCTGATGACTTAGCGTCTAAAGGCTTGGTTTTGATGCTTGTTGGAGTTGCTGAACGGTGGAAGCAAGTTGTTGCGTACGAGTTTACGAAAGCATCAATTCCTCCAGAGCAACTCAAGAAGCTAGTGTTGTCCGTTATTGAAAAATCGGAAGAGCTTGGCTTGCGAGTACAGTTTGTTACCTCTGACTCCGGTTCCGAGAATCAAAAGATGTGGAAGGATATGGGGCTGAACATCAAAAACCAGAATATCTTGTCTGATCTGGAACTGCAGCATCCCATCGACAACAGTCGAAAACTGGAGATCGTGCCCGATCCAGTCCATGTTTTTAAAAATGCAATTCATGGATGGATCAACAACAGATTTCTCGTCGTTCCAAAATGGTATGTCAATAAAAATGGCCTTTCATCGGATATTGTGCATCGGGATCATCTGAAAGAGTTGGTCGAATTCGAGGCAGGGAATCAATTGAGAATGGCTCATAGGTTATCTCCAGCCGACGTGGCGTTTGATGTTCCTGTTTCGTCTGTCGACAAAATGAAAGTATCTAACGCAACAAAATACTGCAATCGAGCGGTTGCTGCTGCGCTACGCGTAGTGGCTTCCGAGAAAAACCGACATGAACTGCTAACCACAGCATGCTACATTGAGGACATGTCAGACTGGTACGGAGCACTCAACAATCGTTCGGAAGATCATGCGCTGCGCCAATCAGACCCAAAAGCTTTACAGGTAAGGATTCCACGATATCATAAAAACATCGATACTTTTACTTCAAAGCAATAGCGAAAGAAAGTATCGATACCAGGAAAATATCGTATCGAACATATCGATACCTACGGGGATCAAATGAATACTTTTCTGTTAGCTCAAAGTAAACTACTGAATTTATCAAATTTGTAAAGCAATTAGAATTGATCTTGTAAGGTATCTTCTAAACATATTTTGAAAATTTAGCAAGTTGGCAGTCATTTTTAGACATACCTCGCCATACAATTTTAGACTGCAAATGAGGTCTTTCACCTAATTTTGGGTGTAACTCAAATTACTAGTCACCCTGTATATGATAGGGGTATTAGTATTTATGAATTTAAGGAGATACGCCAGGATTTACATGAGAGGCTAATGATTTCATTAGCACTCATTACAAAGAGTATTCATTTGAATCAAATATTTTCAATTCATACCTTCTTGGTATCGCATTGAAATGTAACAATTACAATTATTTTATCCCTAACAATAGGAAACAATAAACCGTCTTGAAAATACCACTCGTTTAATTTACGATGTACGTGTTGGAGAATTATGCCGATGGAAACCGTGGAAGACTGGACTAGTTATATGCACGAAAGCCATTATCCGACTGATCTTACGATTTTTTGCTAGTGGTCACAAGAGGATCTTCACTTCCCGCTTTGTTCAAGACTGTCTGGAGAGCCTTTTTTCAGCTATAAGATCCAAGCAACGTCGACCCACACCACGGGATTTTGGTAGAAACTTAAAGACAGTAACATTATCGCAGTATATGGCTCCTGTTCCAAATTCGTCATACTCATTTGACGACCAGGAACATCTGGTAGGAATGGCAGATTTTCTTTTTCAGCGTCGCAAGTAATCCAACGAGCAAAATACAACAGCATCAGATCGACAGATGACAGTTGTCGACCACAGTGATGCAGTAGATATGGATTATGAAATGCTGCAGGAAGTTTCCGGTGAGGTGCTGGACCGAGGAGAGCTGAATGCGCTCTTCTACGTTACTGGCTACGTGTTAAAAAATCTAGCGAATAAGGGTACTGTTTGCAAGCAATGTGTCAAAATGACGGAGAGTCCAAAGGGTGCTCACTCCGACTATCAAAGCTTCACTTTCTATCGAGCGAAAACCATTAAGAAAAACATCCACTTTCCATCCATTGATACCTTCAATTTTTTCAAAGCCATGGAAATCGTGTATCGCAATTCGATAAACTTTATCATTTCGAACAAGGATAAAAACAATGTTGAACAGAAGGTAGTGAATGAATTGGTACTCCTTCCGAACATTTTCCACTGCTCATCCTTCAAGATGACATTGGTGCGACGTTATGTATCATTCCGGCTAAAGTCAGGGCAGAAGCGTAAGCAACGGAAGAAAAAAGTTCGATAGCAGAAGTATGCTATCATAGAAGCTGGAATGGTGAAGGGAGAATGCATATTTGAAATAATAAATGAGAAATATTAATCTGTTTAAAAATGTAAAGATCATTTTCTTGTGGTACCTTTTTTTAATCCTTAAAATACATCCACATTGTTTCTCTATGGCTAGCAAAACAAATATTCATTAATATTAAAGTTTGCTCTTACTAGAAAATGATATACTGTTGGGTTTTTGGATTTGGAAAAATGATACTTTCTGGAAAAATAAAGATCAGAAAAAAGCTTACGAAGATTTAAAAATAACGCGTATTATTTATTTGAATTTTTAATATCATCCTTTTCTTCCCTGTAAGGCAGTTTTGTATTCGTAGAGCCTCAAATTCACGAACCTCTCCATTTAAAATATTGACAATTGTTAAACGTTTACCTTATTGAATATTACCAAATATTAAAAGAATATTGACGAATTTTGATTATATTTTTAATTACATTATTTTCAATAGGATTACTGTGTAAACATATCTGCCAACACTGGAGCGACCCCCGTATCATAGCAATCATAAATTTATAAGAGGTCATCTCTCTGTGAGCTGACAGGTCCTGTCCTAGGTAAATATGATAGGGTTGCCAGGTCCCTGACCAAAGCGAACCCAACGATTAAACTTGTTTTTTTTTTGGCTGGGGGAATTCGGAAACCGGGGGGGGTGGGGGTCCCGGGGGGGGGGGGCTGGGGGGGGGTTCCCGAGGGGGCAGAAATCGTTAAAAATCGGAACCCTCATGACTATCCGGAAGTGGAAACCTTGACGTGAGCAAAAGTTTTTTGTAACTAAAGGCTGCCGTTTAAATAAACTACAATTACAATTACAAATCAACATAACACCGACCGGAACTCTGAGTGACTTAACTTTTGTTCGAGAATGGCTGTCGTGTGGAACCGGTCTACGGTTATCTAAATTTACTGGCAAATTGAACCCAGCTATCCGACCCTACAATAACAATCGCAATCTCCAATCATCAGCTTAAATTATTATTGCTTCTGCTTCCTGGCATTACCAATTCTCTTGCTCTTCATTGTTTTTCACGTTTCCGCCAGCTCCTAGTTGAAAACTTTAATCCATCGCCTGTTTTCCCGCGAATTGCAAGGACGCACTGCACCCTATCGAACACGGGTAAACAACGATGGTGAGGGAGCAAACCTCCCCCTACAACCGACGACGCGAAGCGAAGTGAAGTTCCCTCAGTGAAGAAGCGGAACCACTTCCACCGCCAACAAGAGTCTCGAAATCTGGTCGTCCTGGTTCTGCATTTTTTCCTCCGTTCATTTTTTTTTTGTCATGTAAGTGGGAAGGATAGAAACTTTTAATCAAGCATTTCTCGAGATTTTTTTTCCATTAGGGCGAATCTAACATTGATAGTTTCTTTTGGTTTACTTTCTCTTTCATTTATAACTAAATCGCCTTTTCGTTTTTCGCTGATAAATAATCCCTCGAAAGTTGCATAATGGCGATGCGTTAAATAAAATAAACCGCGAGAGGACAGCATCCCTCATTGATAGATTCGCCCGTTTTGAAAAAAGGTTCCTAGAATTACTAGATAGTGGTGGAAAGTGGAGGGACCAGTTGGTATTGGTCTTCGTCTTTGCTTCATCTGGTGTGTGTTGTTTCGAGCTGCACTTAAAAATGGATTAAAACTTTCTTAGATAACATTTTCGCCGAGTGCCGAGTTCGCTTCTTATTGCTGCAGGGGAAATGGGCTTATTAAGGGATGGGAAATTCCGTCCCGAGAACAATATCTTTATTTGTTAGCTTCTGCTTACCGCCAGAGTTCCACTTTGGTGATTATGTTAAACGTAATTCTGAATAATTAGTTGCTTCTCTTTTCTTTTTTCGTTTTTGTTCTACAGGTGAGTGTTTCAACCAACTATTTTATGCATAACTTGTATCGAGAATTAAACAGGTAAGTTTGAAATTACAATCCAATGGAATGAACGGGCCTCACCGTTGTTGACTTGCCTGATGATGAAATCGATGCCTAGACGGGTGCTGATGTTCCCAGCACAAGGCAGAGCTGCTGACGATGGTCAAATCGTCTCCCATTTATCTAGGTGCAGATCTGAGAAGCTGCCAGCCATAGTCAACTGATATTGGCCAGTGCAGTACGTGCCAGTTGCTTAGCTCCGTTCTGTTCGGTTCGTCCTTTGCTGAGTTGCTGCCAGAGCATGTGGATTAGTTTTTATCACTTGCAGAAACGATGGCTAGTCACTGGGACTGGAAAGGATGGAATGTGGTTTGGCGACGGCAGCTCCTAGCTACTATCTTTGGCAGGTTTTGATTGTTCATTTTTTTTTCGTTGACCAAGTGTTTTCATCCCATCCTTGAGGAGTTTCCAGGGTGGTAGTTCACCACATGAGACAATGACAGAGGTGTTAATTTTAATCCCTCTCTTCTGTGATTCCAAGGTTTGCCGAAGACGACAGGAGTTTTTGTATGAATCCGCACTCTGAACCATATTGACATCGATTGTTATTTAGTACGGATTTAAAATGCGATTAAGTGGATGGAATATTTTCAATATGAGGCTGCTTGACTAATGTCTATCTATGAGTTAGGTTGAACCAGTAGCGCAACCAGAAATTGGTTGTGGGGGGGTTGTGAGCTTGAAGGTAACATGTTTTGGAAAAATAGTGGCATCAAAATTTGAGTTTTATTATTCAAGTTTATTTAATATTTCAAACATACAACGATATAATTTTTAAGCTTAAGACAACGATTCAAATTTTCAACCTTCTTGGTTTGTTCGACAGTTCTTCCAAAACTTCCTCTTCGGTGACAGCAACGTTTTCGTGGATATACATAAGCGCGATACCGTTCAACCGTTCTTCTCCTGTACTACTACTTCTCAAATATGTCTTCAAATTTTTCAAAAACGAAAATGATCTTTCAGCACAGCAAGTCGTAACAGGGAGTGTCGCCATTATTGTTAGCAGTGTATGTATGGTTGGAAGCAAATCAACGTTGCATACATTTAGGGCTTCAGCAGCATTCCGTGGTTTTTTCTCCGTGAGTACCGAAAACCAAAGAATTGCTTCTCCAAGAATTCCTGTGCTCTGAAGGTCGTAAAGTTCGGCTAAATGCTGAAAGGTGCCAACATGTCAGCATGTTTGACAAACTTCTCCTCCAAAGCTTGAAAGGTATTTTCCAGGAAAGGTAAGAAGATTTCGTTTTTATAGAACTCTTCCGGAGTCTCCAATTTTTTGTTCTCTTTCTGACGTCCAGCTCTTCTGGGTTTTGTAAGGGACACATCAAGAGATTCACAGAGTGCACTCGCTTCAGAAAAGATTTTACGGAAAGCATTTTCTGCATCTTCTTACATTTCACCAAGAGCCATTTTGGTTACCCTTGCTGCGTTCATTGCTTTTGCCAAATCAAGGTTTTCTTTTTGCAAATAAACACTCAGCGGACGAGTTATCGAAAAAATGTGGTCTGTTACACAAAGGCTGACCAAAAATTCAGGTTTTTCAATGGACGCCTGAACTACTGAAGCATCCGTCGAGGCTTTCTTGTCCGTCCATGTCTTAATTATTTCCAGAGCAGCAAAAATAGGATGCAAGAGGTCTTTGAACGTTTTTACCGAGTCATGACGTCGAACCCAGCGCGTAGGACACATTCTTTTCAACTCCTCTGCCATCGGACCACTTTTGTCAATCTTGTCAGTTTCTATTTTTAAAACGTTTGCTCGTTTTGGTGAATTAAAAAAAATGTAAACGATCACTCCCATGCAGTTTCGGATTGCAGGAACTGAACAACCCTCGGAAATTGAAAGATTTAAAACGTGAGAGCAACAATGGCCATACAGCGCCTTCGGGTAAAGCTCTCGCACAAAAGCTTGTACGCCTTTTACTTGCCCACTCATCGCTCGTGCACCGTCGTATCCCTGACCAACGAGGTACAAATTACATCGGTTAAACCTTTCCCTGTAGTGTCAGTGACTGGAATAAACTTCAGGTACTCTTCACAAACATTATTATTCTCGACAAACCTTACACACAATGAAAGTTGACACACATTCGATACGTCAGTGGTTTCATCGCACAAAACGGTAAAATATTTAGACCTGTTGACACGATCAACAAATTTTCGCAAAATGATGCTATTGAACGTCTGGATTATATCATTCTGCGATTTCCAGCTGATAAACTTCGCATTTTTGGCAGAATTCTCCAAATGACTTCGCAAAACGTTATCTCCAGACTCAAATCGAAACTTCAGAAGAGACCTAAAGTTACCCTCTTCCTTTGTCAAACCTTCATTTAACTGAAACGTGCCAGTATCCCGATGTCCCCTGAAAGCTAGTCCACGCCGTGCCAGGAACATAGCCGAGCTATTCTTCTCCTCTTCAGCTCGCCTTCCATCATCGAGAGCCTTATCAATACTAACGATCGACTCAGAAAACGTAGCCACAAACAACCCTGCCTTTTCTACACAAAAATAATGGTATTTTGCACTCTCGTGGTGGCGGAAATCTTCCTTGGCATTTTTTCCACTGTCTATAAGCTTGTTTAACAAGTTCTCCACCTTGAGTACCTTGCTGACCGATTGATGTTGCAAAGAGAGCGCAAAATTTGCAGTCGCCCCATCTTGAGAGGAAGAGTTCGCAAGCCAGTTCCATTCTCCAAGCCATCGGAGATTGAATTTCAAATTTCGAGGATCTGATGGAGGGAATTTGAAAGCTATGTCCGGTTTCCAGGGATTGGTTAGTAATTTGATTTTTTGGGGATCAGTGATCTGCAATTTAAATTAAAAAGCAGTATGTTTTAGTTGGACAAAAAAGGTAATGCAAATAAAATGTTTGCCTACTTTCCCACGAAAAATCCAAAATCATCACTAACCATTCCACCCGATGTCGACGGTTCGAACTTTCCGAATACCGAAACTTTTTTAAGGGACTTTCTGCAGGTTTTTCTTCTGCTGCCGCTGTGATCGATGCTGCATCGTTGTCGGTTTTATCTAAAGACTGTATTCGATGAAATTTGGACACACAAAATAGGTCACCAAAAATTTTCCTTGAGCCCGATTCTTTTCAAACTTTCTGGAAATAAAGTACTACTAGTACTAAAAGAAGAGGTTCAATAAACCAATGATGTCAAAACTTAACCACTTAAGCTTTGACATCATTGGTTTATTGAACCTCTTCTCCCAACCCAGATGCCCGCACCTTTGCCTTGACCCCTTTCATCAAATTTTGGGCAATGATAGGACCGACTTGCTTACTTACTTTTAACCACACTTTCTTTAGTTCAAGTTAATTTTCTATCAGTTTTGGAGTTTTAACGAGCTTTGCCTTCATGATTGCCCAAAATTTTTCAATTGGGCGAAGTTCCGGAGTGTTTGGAGGGTTGACGTCTTTTGGTACAAAAACTACATTATTATCTTTGTACCAGTCTAAGACGGGCCGGGCATAGTGGCAAGATGCCAAATCCGGCCAAAACAGTGTCGGGCCATCGTGAGATCTCAAGAAGGGCAGAAGTCGTTTTTGGAGGCATTCGTCCTTGTAGATTTGTCCGTTGACGGTCCCAGAGGTGATGAAGTGCTGACTCAATTTGCCACATCCGCAGATCGCTTGCCAGACAAGGAATTTTTTGGCGAATTTCGACAGTTTCTGTTCCTGTCCTGGCATTTGTTTGGTGTCGGCTTTAGTGTAGGTCTCATCATCCATCACAATGCAGAACGGTTTTGTGAGCCACTCCCTGTACAGTTTTCTAGCACGAGTTTTGGCCATCGAGTTCTGTTTATCGCTCCGGTTCGGTGCCTTCTGGACCTTGTACACATGTAATCCAGAACGTTTCATTGTTTTCTGCACAAAACAAACGGAAACTTTCGCCTTTTTCGCAACATTCCTGATCGAAATGTTGGGATAACGCTTAAATTGGTTCAATACCATCCTGGCCTTCTCCGGATTTGATGTGCCACGTTTTTTGCCACTGCCATTTTTTCGCTAGGTTGTCTTACGGTCCTTGAACGTTTTGATCACATGAGATACGGTTGAATGTGCGATTCCGATCCATCAATGAGAAGCGTTTGGGTTTTCGAAGTGAGTGCCCAAAATTTGTTGGCGCACTATTTCTTCATTCGAAGCCATCACTGAAATCACTCGACCGATTTTCACGAAGCTCATTACACAATTGACACAACACAATGAAATACATTCAGTTAAAATTCCAATAATTTTTACCCACACGCTAAAAAGCTACGAACAATTGCGTGTGTCCAAATTTCATCGAATACAGTCTTTAAGACGCACCAAAGTGGTAAATTAAACAGCCACCATCAGCTAAAATTAAACTCACCTATTTCCGATTCCTTGGTTTTTGCCGTAAAGAAAGTTCTAATGTCCATGTTTATGGAATTCACTTGTCACGATTCAGAGGAAGAAAAACTGAAAAACCACCCGTAAATCACAGTGTCAACTTGATCGGCACCAAGGAACTTGACAATTGTGCAACATGCCAAAACTGAATGGAGGACAGCATCGATACAAAGCCTCACTCATACAAAAACCGTCGGTAGTTCATTGAGAGATCCACTAACACAAAAAAAAAACACTTTGCACTTTGTAAACATGTAACCCAGCACGCTTCATGGTTTTCTGCACAAAACCGACTGACACCTTAGACTTTTTAGCGACATCTCGAATTGACATGTTTGGACGGTTCTTTAATTGTTGTACGACTTTCCTGGCCATTTTACTGTCCATTGGACCACTTTTACGACCACTCCCTTCCTTCCTTTGGACACTCAGACGCTCCTTGAAGGTTCTTATTACACGAGACACAGTTGTATTTGCAATTCCAAGCCTTTTAGCAATCCACCGGTGGGACGCCCCTGGATTTTGATTGTGAGTGCACAAAATTTTCTCACGGACAATTTCTTGTTTCGACGACATGACTGGAACTACTGAATGTATAACTATGAAACTTGGCAGATGTAAATAATACACTATGAATAAGATCTACTCAAATTTCTAGGTTTTTTACTCATACGATTCAAAAGTTACAGAAGATTTTCTGTGTGCCATTTTTATCGAATACACCCTTTATAATGGCAGTATGATTCATGAACAATAAAATTCATGGTCGGAAATAGATTTTAATGTTATTTTATATTGTTGTATTGTAATTGTATGGTTATTTTTATCCTAGTTGCGCTGGATTCATAAAGCGATGCGCCATTTATCACAATACCTCCGATGCTCGTTATCATGAATCAGCGTAATCGATTTTCACTAGCAGGTTTCCTCTTCTTTCTTTCTTTATTAGCGTTTCAAGCTTATTGCTTTCGCAATTCTAGGGTTTTTTTTTCATTAGGGCTAATCTACAATTGAGAGATTCTCTCCGGGCTCGCTCTCTTTCATTCATAAACCAATTACCTTTACGTTTTTCATTTTACTATTTGTAGAGTATGCTAGCCAGCACTGCTGTGTTTCGATCTGTACTAAAGAATCCCTCGAAAGTTTTATAATGGCGCTGTAGATTCAACCTAATGAAAAAAAAAAACCCTAGAATTAGCTTATTGCTGGCTATCAACTTAGTGTTCTAAATGCACTTCCACAGTTTCGATTAGAGGTGGGAAAAATGGCTCACTATAGTGAGCGGCTCCGAACAGTTCCGCTCATTGGAGTGAACCAGTTCTCCTGAACCGCTCAATTCATCTTTTTGTAGCCCATAACATTTTCCGATCAGCGTAATGAGATTGTTTAAATAATTGTGTAATTTTCAATTGAAATATTCGATTTATTAGAAAAGGATAATGAATAAAAAACATAATTACATTTTAGGTGTGGTTAACATTGATAAACATAATTTGAGAAATATTTTTTGCCGTTAGCCTACTGCGTTTCTCACAAACCAGTTGTTCTGCATTCGAAAAGATCCGCTCACAAGGTACAGACGACGCTGGAATGCACATTTTTTTATCGCCCGGATTTCTCGGCTTCCTTTAAAGTGAGTATCACGTCAACACGTTCCTTCCCATTCCCTACTTGACCAGCATTCGGGCACGGCCGGCGCCGGTATTGCTTCATAATGGGTCACCAGTTTTTACACATTGAGGATGTATGTTAGTCCCAAACATCACCCATTGGTTCTTTGTGTAAATACAGCTGATCTGGCAATAACGGAGTAGCATCCGTGGGTGGTCAATCATGCTCATGCTCATGCTCTAATTGTTGGAGTAGATCTTACGCTTCAGGTTGGCTCAGAAATTCTCGATGGGATGCAGCTGGGGGACGTAGGGCGTGTTCGCCGACTTGGGTACCACATCGATATTCAGCCGCTCCATCTCCTCCAACGATCGCTTCTAGTAGTGGGCCGACGCCAGATCCGGCCAGAACACCGCGTCTTTGCCCTTATGGTATTTCTTGATGAACGACGCAACTTCCGGCAGGCATTTCGTACCATAAATTTCCCCGTTCACGGCCAGTCCGGAGCGGAAGAAGAGCGGCTTTGACATCCCCTTCTCGCTGATTGTCAGCCAAAGCAGCACCTTCTTGAGGAACTTGGTGTGTGAAATGAACTTCACTTCGGAGCTCACTTCCTTCGTGGGGGAGGGAAAATACGAAGTGCCTTGCCAGTCGTTGCCATCCAGGGTGAGATAAGTCTCGCCGTCCAAAAATCGAGTTGACCATCTTATTCAGCCGCTGCCGCTGCGTCATTGCCTGCAGCTCCGAAACCAGTGGATGCGACTTCCGCTTCCTGACATGTATGTTCATGTCCGCCAGGTACTTTTTCACTGTTTGGCCGGTTGAACCGACCTCTCGGCCAAGCGCACGCAGCGATGTAGCCACTTTTCCCTCGGTCTTCCTCTTCAGCATCCTTTGGAGCTTCTTTTCGCTCAGGGTCGTCGGCCGTCCAGAACCGGGCTTTCTTTCGATGCTCAGATTGTTGTCTAATAGTGCCAAGATGTTTTAGATGCCGGAACGGGCGTATCCGGCGTCCACAAAGTGCCGCACGATGTTCGTTTTCGACGCGGCGGGGTGCCGTTTTTTGAACGCGCACCTTTCTGAACGGAGTTGCTTCACTGTTTTTGCCATCACGGTTAGAGTTCGACTGATAGAGCTGTCAAATGCAGCTGTCTGCTGCCTCATGGGTCACTATGATTGATGCTGCTTGGGTAGTTTTGTCAGTGCGGGTGAAGGGAAACCCATGAAAAATCGGCAATTTTTGTCATTTTTTTTTAAATGCAAACATTATTTGTAATTTTTTTCAACACCCCTTCAGAAATGTCTTAAACATGGGGGTTCGATGCAGAAACGTAAGTTCCTACACAGAAAAAAATTCTTGTAGTAAAAACACCATTTTACCCGACTATACCTGTATATATGTATGTATGTATGTATGTATGTAGGAAGCCACCATCCTAGCGTGGGTCTTGCCCTGCATGCGGTTTCGCTTAACAGAAAGATCATGCTTTGTTACCGCTCTAAATTCAACAAACTGCAATACGAAGGGCCAAAAAGGGTTGGGTAGGCCCGTAAGCAGACACACTTACGCGAAACCTGCGGGAATAAGAGAATCCCCTTCCAGCAATATAATCCTATAAAACGAATAACAAAATACGCAATTCAGTTAAGCTTTTCACTAGATGGTTTGTTTAAGAAAGGCGCATCAAATTCATTACAACTGTTGGAGTGGAATGTACATGTCATAAAAGATAGACACATCCCCTCCTAGACTCCGGTTGGCCGTTCACTCCATTGTCCAATTGCAACTTCAATGATGCCCTGATGCATCCTCCCATCCCAGTAATGTTTTAAATCAATAAAGTATTAGGTTTTTACAATATATATATCAAATATAGAATATAATAAAGAAATAAGTATATATAGAATGCGTATGAGTATCTATAGTGTACGGAAAATTGGGTAGCCTGGACTGGATAATGTTTTCGAATTGAACAACTTGCATGTCAAAATTTCCTAAATGATTTTTATTTAAATTACATGTTTGCAGACTACTGCCCAACAAACATAGATGCTGAATAACTGTTTGTTCCAACAAATTTGGAGAAGTTGTTAAGCTTTTTCTTCTAGAAAGCTGAATAACTTCTCCAAATTTATTTGAACAAGCGGTCATTCGACACAGATGTTTGTTGGGTGGCTTACTGCACTTGTAGAAAAAGCTGCAGAAAAACCTGAAAATTTAGACAATGTATCGTAACCATGAGAAAAAAATGAATTTAAAATTATTTTACAAAACTTAGTAGTTCCATGGATGGCCTGAAATAATTTTTTTATAATAGTATAATTTAAATTTTTGTTTTTTTTTCTTTTTTTTTGTATAGCGATATTCTTTTGTGGAGGATCTCGTGGGTACTACAGTGTTTTTGAGTAATTAAATTAATTTTAAATATTATTTTTTTTTTTTTTTATAAAAAAAAAAAAAAAAAAAAAAAAAAAAAAGGGAAAATAGGAAGAATTTTGTAAAAAAAAATTTTTTTCTCGTCGATAGACTTCACCTTTTTCAGCTAGCACTAATGTCAAGCAAGATTAATATTTGTATCCACAGTAATAATAATAAGAGAATATAATTTATTAATGTTCAAAAGATATCCGACATCCAACGATCCAAGCACATCTAATGTGAACGTAATGCTAAAATAATGAAAAACAAATTGAGCCTTTAATGCTTGTAAGGAGTGTATCGAAAATAAGCTATCCACAAACTTTCTTTCAGATTATGTTGGAAACCGATATTTTATTCATACAAAAAAATGATCCTTTATTGTACGAGGTTAAACTTGAACATAATGAAGACCGGATGAAATTTAAGTTATTCCTTCACGAATTTTCGAACTTTGGATCGAATGCTCTTCATCAAGTTCCGGACAAGTGTTGCATCGCATTTTTTGGACGCTTGAGCCCAAATTTTTTTTGAACTCCTGCATGTTCCGAGCTGCCTTACCAGTCTTCTTGAAGACCCTCTTCACGATTGCCCAGTAACGTTCGATGGGTCGAAGCTGAGGGCAATTTGGTGGATTGATATTTTTCTCAACGAAATCTATACCCTTTTCCGCAAGCCAATTGAGAGTGGTTTTGGCATAGTGAGCCGACGCTTAATCCGGGCAAAACAGTGGAGGTATACTATGCTTCTTATATAAAGGCAACAATCTCTTCTGGAGACACTCAGATCGATAGATTTCCGCATTTATAGTTCCGGTAGTGTAAAAAATGGTTGACTTCAAACCACAGGAACATATTGCTTGCCATACCAGTACCTTTCGACCGAATTTCTCCACTTGAATCGACCTGTCCGCATCGCTCACATCCTCCCCAACGACGGCAGTAAAGTATTGTGGACCTGGAAGGGTTTTTGAGTCCTCCTTTTCATAGGTCTCATCGTCCATCAAAACGCATGCATCCGGACGCTGCAAAAGACGCGAATACAATTTCCGGGCCCTTGTTGCTGCTCGCTTCTTCTGTTCTGCACTTTGTTTCGAGATTTTCTGCTTCTTGTAGGTCTTCAGGTGGTTTCGCCTCTTGATACGCTGGATCATTCCGACACTCATTCCTGCTTTTTTGGCCAAATCACGTACTGACATTGATTTGTTCTTCATGATTACAGATACCACTTTCTGCTCCAGTTTCGGGTTGGAAGAACCGGGTTTTCTGCCTCTTCCTGGTAGCTCATCCAAAGAATAGTGTTCCCCAAACTTATTAATGATGGTTTTAACACTCGCATGATGAATTCCAAACCGCTTCGCCAATTTTCGCATAGTAATACCCTTCTCACTTAGCCATGTGTCCAGAACCTTAATTTTCACTTCCTTTTCAATACGCGACATTTTGAAAACGCAGAATTTGAACCGCACAAACAAGTAAACAAAAGAAAGCTGACAGTCAAACGCACAGCATGCAGTGTTCAGAGCATAAAAAACCATCACAAATACATGCGTACAACGCAAATGTATGTGGATAGCTTATATTCGATACACTCCTTAATGTTGCTCCATGCTCATAAGATAAGTGATTTAAGAACGAAAAGATGATCCCAAAGCGTAGTGAATTTATAAATTTAATGTAGATGATCGCACCCCCTCACTTCGCTATTGTCAGATTGACAACATTACCCAGGCTACGCCAACCAGCGTCTCCATGTTTCAGCTGGCAGTCTTGTGATTATATGACTCGTGGAGGCGTGAGGTAGGAACTTGTGAGGACCAAAGGTCTGTCATATCCTTCTTTAATGCTTTCAACTCACCATTTTAGCCCACCATTTTACCCGACTATACCTATTTTCAAAACAACCAGGAAATTTCAGTCAAATTTACTACGTTTATGGTAAAACTTTCCACATTTAAAGGGCGAACACGAAATTATTGCGACACCGAAAATGTCATGCCAATTTTCTTATAATGTTTAGAATCAAACCAAAATTTTAGGGTAGTTTTATACATATATTTACTTCAAAAATCTAAAGAAAAATTAATCGATGGAGCCTTGAGTGTAAAATTGAACGCATTTTCGCTTGATGCCCTCCATCAAAGTCTTTACAGTGTCATCCGGTACCAGTTTCTCAGTTTTTTTTTCATTTTTTTAACATGTCCTTCTCGTCTTTGACTGTCTTCTTGCTCTTCCGAAGTTCCCGCTTCATTATTGCCCAGTACTGCTCCACCGGGCGCAGCTCCGGACAGTTTGGCGGATTCATGTCCTTTGGAACAAAATGGACAGAATTGGCCTCATACCACTCCCGGACACTTTTAGAATAGTGGCATGATGCCAAATCTGGCCAAAATAGCGGAGCTTCGTCGTGCTGCTGCAAGAACGGCAAAAGGCGCTTCTCGAGGCACTCAGATTTGTAGATCTCGCCATTTACTGTGCCCTTTGTCACGAAAGGCTCACTCCTCAGTCCGCAAGAGCAGATGGCCTGCCAAATGAGATATTTGGAGGCGAACTTCGACATTTTCTTCTTCTTAAATTTGTCGTCCACATAGAACTTGCTCTTGCCGGTGAAAAACTCCAACCCCGGAATTTGCTTAAAATCGGCTTTTATATACGTTTCGTCGTCCATCACACAGCAGCCATATTTTGTCATCATCTTCTCGTAGAGCTTCCGTGCCCGAGTTTTAGCCGTCGATTGTTGCCGCTCATCGCGGTTTGGGAAGTTCTGTACCTTGTATGTATGTAGTCCAGCTCTCTTCTTTGCATTCTGGACGTAGCTCTGCGACATGCCGATCTTTTTAGCCAAATCACGGCTTGAGACGTTGGGATTTGCTTTAATCATCCGCTTCACCTTTCCCTCCGTCTTTTTGTTCTCCGGTCCCGGTTTTCTTCCAGCTCCTTTGCCGTGGTCCAACGTCAACCGCTCCTGGAACCGCTTCAACACTCTGGAGACGGTTGAATGGTGAATGTTCAACATTTTTCCCAACTGCCGGTGCGACAGGTCAGGAAATTCCAGGTGTTTGGAAAGAATGTGTTCTCTCGATTCGCGTTGGTTCACCTCCATTTTCGTTGAATCGAAAAACACGACTTCGAGTTTGACAGCATGTAAACAATACACATCAATGAGAAAGTGTGCAAAATTTGGTTTATTTTTACCCAATGGTAAAAAAGTTATGCCCTGTTGAATGTGTCGCAATAATTTCGTGTTCGCCCTTTATGGTATATTTGACAGACCTCATATTGATATCAATCGCACCATGGTCGATATAGTCGCAGGCATGGTAAAATGAAATGCATTTATAGTCATTTGAAAATGGTTGGTGTTTGCGCTTAATTTAACCCTCGAAATGGTAGTTTCTACAGCGGTTTTCTTTTGCGTGTCTGATTTTGGAATTGTCAAGCAAATTCAAACGTCTTCATGAGTGTTTTATAAAGTTTTAGCATTTTTTAAAACCATTCCGGGTCATATTGACCCCAACACCTAAAAAAGGTTAACCAAGCTTATCAACACTGATAACTTTTGAATTTACCTAGACATTTACTCTCAGACAATGGAATTCAAGCCACTGCGTTGTTGCTACATTCGGACACAATTATGCCACATTGTTAACCCGGAATGGCAACACATACGTCCTACGACCAAATCCCAGCACGTTCGGAACATTTTTCGCTGTCCCCATTTCCTTAGCTATAACAATGCCGGAGTGAGTTGAAATATTAATACAAACGGCCGCCGCCCGCTCCACTCGCTAAATACTCCCGGGAGATAATGCAATCGCTTTCAAGTTTATGGACGACTCTAATGGGTTTTCCACCCACCCTCCCACATGGCCGAAACGATTTGGCACAATTTTCCCAAATGGTTTGCTCGAATATTAAATTTTAACCTTCATACCGGATCCGACGAAGAACAAAGAGTTGTCGTCAACGTCGTCGTTGTCGTCGTCGTCGTCGTCAATGAGGGAGAACATATTTTCGGGTGCGAAATAACAGTAAAGTATCAATTCTTATGTGCACTCTGCCGGGCCATATCCAACCTGATGAGAGACCGGCGGCGCTTTAACCTTGTCTTCTCCGGTCCCTTTTGAACATTTTCCAAGTGAATTTCGACAGCTAGCCCAGCATGTGATTGCCAGGAACTTTTTGTTGACTCGGTTCGTTTCGTACGTGCAGGAGATTTTCCGCTCGCACTGTGGAAGAAACTCGATGCTGGTGGATGGTTTCCGATTAAGGCTGATGCGCTGCTTTGCAGAAAGAAAACAAAAACGCATTTAAAAAGATGGGGCAAGAAATGGTTCAGAAACAATTCTAGACTAACATTTGAAAAGGGCTGTATTCCAAAATCACGGAACCGAGGAAACTGGAGGCAAAGATTGGAACACGAAAATTAAATCCTATTTTCCAGAGAGAGCTCTGTTCGGGTTCGCGACTATCACTAAACGCGGTGAAAATTGTAGGGAAGGATAAACACTGTTCGAGGGTTACTGAACTTTATTGCTCGCCTGATTATTTTAATAGGAATAACACGGTAGATGCGTAAGGTTTCAGAGTATATTTTGAACTGAGTTAGTATATCTATCGTATATCTATACGATCAGTACTGAGATCGTGTGAAGAGATCCGAACGGAAAGCGAACTTAATAAATAATCGATCTAGAGGTGTTCCTACTCTAACTGATAACAGTGATAAGCCTTACACCAAATGTGCTTGAGAGAAAGAGTAAAATCTATTTTGGTTGTTTGAGGATTAATAGGGTATATACTCAATTTAGTTCCTTAACATACGCCGGCCAACGTTAAAAACCTAGTTTTTAAGCTATCGAATTTATGGCGATCACATTCGACATATCTAGCGGACTACTTCGTAAGTTTAAGTCTCCTACCACGTGACTGTTCATTTGACCACGTGACTGTACATTTGACGACCTTGGGTTCGGCAGTTACTTTGGTAATCGGGCCCGATCGATCAGCTGCTGGCATTGGGTCAACGATCGTCTTCTTCGGTTCATCCATCCACTTATACGTCCGTCATCTGAGTCGTACCGTCACATCAATCGATCGAATCTCCTGAGCTGTGGTTGTGGGTCGTAGCGCTTCATGCTTCCGAGCACGCGTCCGTCAGCCAGCCATGATGGGAGATAAAAATTCCTTAAGTTTTTTGAAAAATCATTACCAAAGCGTACTTACATGGTCCGGAGGCCCGTGGGCCTCCGGTCGGTGCGCAGTGCGAAACTGCGATGGAAGAGATAAAGGGACATCAGAGGTCAACAGCGCCTTCGCTTGACGTGAGTGACGGTGCAGGGTCGACGGGCAGAACGCAAATTTTGGATATTGCGCGCCGGTATTCGCCATCCTTGGTCTTCACCACGACGACACGAATGTTTCCGTCGTCACCTCTGAAAATATGCTGTACTCTGCCATAGCGTCATTTCAGTGGTGGGAGTCCGTCGTCCTTCACCAGAACTAGTGTTCCTATTTTGATGTTGTTCTTTTTGTGGGTCCATTTCGTCCTTTGCTGCAAACCAGACAGGTATTCCGTTGCCCAGCACTTCCAAAGACGACGAAGAAATTCTTGTACTTCCTGCCAACGATCTAATCGGTTAGAATTTAACCCTTCTAGCGAAGGTTCCGCAATGTCTGTGAGAGGACGATGGATAAGGAAATGTCCTGGGGTCAGGACATCGAGATCTTCAGAGTCTGTCGATAATTGTGTTAGCGGTCAAGAGTTCACGCAGCTCTCAATTTGAGTTGATAGTGTCGTAAGTTGTTCGACCGTAAGTATCGTGTTTCCTAGGGTGGCTTTGAGGTGAGTTTTAAACGATTTGATAGCTGCTTCCCACAGACCACCAAAGTTCGGGGAACGAGGGGGGATGAACTTAAATTCTATACCATCTTCGGCACATGAACTAGTAACTGCGTGTCGTAAATTCTGCTCTTTTAGCTGTTTGGCAAGTTCGGCCACTTCCCGGGAAACACCTCGAAAATTCGTAGCGTTATCGCACTCGATGAGCTTTGGTTTTCCTCGACGTGCAATGAACCGCCTCAAGGCAGCAAGAATGGAATCCGTGGAAAGGTCTCCAACGAGCTCTATATGAACCGCTTTCATTGAAAGGTAGACGAATACCGCTACATATCCTCTGATTGGCTGCGACTTACGCTGTGGATACCGAAAGAAGATCGGACCACACAAATCCACGCCTGTACAGAAAAACGGCAGCGTTGGTGAGACACGTTCTGGCGGAAGATCGCCCATGATTTGCTGTTGAATTTTTGGTCGACAGCGGAAGCAGTTAACACAAGAATGTACGATTTTTCGCGCAATGTTCCTAACACGCAAAGGCCAGTATTTTTCCCTGATGCTCGCAATAAGCAGTTGAGGTCCAGCATGTAGCATTTTCTGATGGAAATATCGAGCAACCAGATCCGAGAACAGGTGATTGGAAGGCAGTATCATCGGGTGCTTCCGATCTGTAGAAACTGTAGCGTGGCGCAACCGGCCACCAACTCGTAGAATTCCTTCTTCAAGGAACGGAGCTAAAGCCTTCAATTTGGAGGACGGTTTCACTCCATCTCCAGCGTTGGTCAACGAAGCGATATCTTCTCGAAAAGTATCATGTTGTACCAGTCGAACGAGACATTTGTTGGCATCATCAAGTTCTGTTGCGGATAGAAATCCCATACGACGTTGTGTGCGATTGGCAGGATTTTAATTGAGGAGAAACCGTCGAATCCACGCGACCAAACGCTGCAGTGCTGTGTATGATGAACGAAGAGCGAAAATTGGATTTTGGGTAATCATCTGGGTTGCTAGTGAAACTGTTTTTTCTTCAAGATCTTCTTTAATGAAATCTTCGTCCAATGTATGCACGAAAGTGGGCCAAAAGCGAGATGGATTCGCTAACCAGTCGGGCCCGTGCCACCAAATGTCCGTAGATGTCAGTTGTTCCGGATCCATTTCCCGAGAGATTATGTCAGCGGGATTGTCTGACCCGGATACATGACCCCATAATCCGCCTGCGGTGGTATGCTGTATCTCCAAAACGCGGTTTGCAATGAATGTCTTCCATTGATGGTAATGGCGTTTCGTACCTTTTGGTACAAGTGGGCGAGAAGAAGTGCAGCCGAAAGTGCCAACCGAGGCAGGCAGACCCGTTTCTGTTTCCGAGAATCTCCAAGAGGTGATACCTTTGATTTTGCGACGAGGAGGTTTACCATAACTGATCCATCTTTGCCGGTGGCACGAAGATAGATTCATGCCCCATATGCCTTTTCGGAGACATCGCAGAACCCATGCATTTCGATCGAGACTGGTTCGAAAACGGGTATAACCCATCGAGGGACAGACAGATTCCGAAGAGCATCAAGTTTATCACGAAATTCGAGCCATCGGTGCTGAAGTTCGTCATCAAGAGGCTCGTCCCACATCTTCTGGCATCGCCACAAGTCTTGGAGGTAGATTTTGGCCTGTACGATTACTGGACCGACAAGTCCGAGAGGATCAAACAATTTAGCAGCATCAGATAGCGCGATCCGTTTGGTAATTGTAGTTGAATCATTCCATTTGGGTACGTCGAAGAGGAAATCATCCGTCGTAGTCTGCCATTTTAATGTTTTTATCGGTGCGGAAGAGGAATTCAAGTCGAACACAGTTCGTTCGTCTCGTAGATCTGCTGGTAAATGTTCGAGAACTTCCGGACAATTCGAAGACCATCTCCGGAGACAAAATCCAGCAGACTGAAGCAGATCCAACAACTGGGTACAAAGCTGACCTTCAGCGACGTTATCGACGCCGGTTAATAAATCATCCATGTAGAAATCCTTGGACACTGCCCTGGATGCTTCTGGATGTGTAGTTTCTCCAATTCTAGCAACCTCCCGAAGACATCTCGTTGCCAAATAGGGAGCACAGGAAGTCCCGTATGTCACAGTTGTAAGCTGGAAGGTTCGGATGGAGAATTTCGCCAAAGAATTTTGAGATACCGACGGTCGAGTTGGAAAAGTAGAATTTGTCGGTACATTTTTTCGATATCCGATACAATCGCGTACCGGCAAAACCGAAACCGTAAAGTTATCGAGACCAGATCATCTTGTACGACGGGACCGACCATCAATCCGTCGTTGAGAAATACTCCAGTATCGGTAGCGCCGGATGCGTCAAATACTACCCGGAGTTTGGTAGTTAAACTATCAGGTCTCACAACACAATGATGAGGCAGATAATACGATGGCGCCTTTGGCTCATATCCTTCTGAATAAGTTACTTCCTCCATGTGTCCCAACCGATGGTATTCCTCGATGAAATCGGAATACGCTCTCTTCAATAATGGACTAGCGTTCAGGCGTCGCTCTAGAGCGAGAAAACGAAGAGTAGCGATGTCTTTAGACTTTCCGAGTGTGGAGAGAACTGTTGACCTTTTTGGAAGCTGAACTACAAAGCTACCCTTATCATCACGAGTGGTTGTAGCTGCAAAATGTGCTTCGCAAAGCGTTTCTCCGACGGATAGGGTGCTGTTAGATTGGCACGACTCTAGTTCCCAAAAGCGTTCCAACTGGATTTCAAGCGAACTGTGCGAACTGCAAACGTGAACGAAATTGATTGGGGGCGACGGAGACGACCCATCCGAGCACAGTTTTCTACAGAACTGGTAGATCTGGACCAAGACGTAATAATCCTTCTTCAACGAGTTCGTAGTAGACCTCCATCCCAAGTATCATGTCGATAGGGTGTTCCATTCTTGGGTGCTTCCTGCGAAAGCAGTGACCCTAGCGAATTTTTCTTCGCCATTTCGAATCGTTGGGAAACTTGAAGTTTGCGAAAAGCCGCACAGTGGAATGGAGAGTGCGACGACTGTGTACAGAACGGACAGGATTTAGACGGTAAGCTGGTAGTGACGGCATGACTTAACTTGGGTTTCATTGAACGAATCAGATCGGGTTTAGGCTGATCTGCAGTGCGCGGTTTCGACGACGATAAAGCTTGCAAGATAGAACAATGCCCGCGCAGAAACTCAATCACATTTTCATACAATGGAACTTCAGTAGAGTTATGATGCTGTTCCCATTGTTTATGCGTGGCACCATCCAAACGTGTGCAAAGCATGTGAGCGAGAAGTACACTCCACCCGTTGGTCTCAACATCCATCTTTTGGATCATATTTAAATTTCGCTCAAATTCATCGATCAGGCGCGCCAATGATTCGTAGCATTCTTTGCGCATTGGTTCGATGGAAAGCAAAGATTCGATGTATGTTTTCACAACAAGTTTCTTGTTATTGAACCGTTTCTCAAGTAGTCCCCAAGCTACAGAGAAATTAGCCGAGGTGATCTCAATCGACTCAATCACCCGCTTTGCTTCCTTAGTTAGGGAGGAAACAAGGTACGAAAATTTGTCAACTGGCTTCAGTTGAGGATTAGATTCGATCTTGTAAGCATCCCGAAAAATAAGCCAATTTGCTAGGGTACCGTCAAAAGTGGGAAGTTTTACTTCTGGTAACCTTATTCGGGCGAAAGATGGATCAGGAACTGGAACCCTGGGTTGTCACAACATTTGAAGAAGATGCAGTAGGTTCTGGTTTACGTTTGGAAGCGAGAAACCCATACACTTTCATGTAATTTAGCTCGAAATCATTCCGAATTTTCCGGTGCTGATCCTCATAAGTGGCATTGGTTTTAGCTGCTTCGGGATCCTTATCCTGATCTGCCATTAGTTCCATCCGCAAACGATTCGATTGAAAGTCAACAAAGTTTTTCTCCAAACGCTGCATCCATCCCTCAAGAAATAGTTTGTCCCTTTGTTCATCGTAATTGTTAATAAGGCTGATAAGATTGTTCATCGTGTCACTGCAGAACCGTTCTTGACGAGAAAGAGTACGCAAACTAGGAGTCACCTGGATGGATAAGTTATTGAGCCGATAATCCACAGAATCAACCAACGACACAAATTAATTCGCAAAACGAAATCTCGCCTAACAGCTGCACCACCACAACTTCACCTACGATGAGCAAAGGACGTCAAACGTGTACCAGACTCGAACTAATTTCTTCCACAACCAAACCAACAAAGGGTAATATGTTAAATTAGCCCTAGCAGTGCAATCGATGCAATTTTATTCAGTGTCCACTCAGTGCAATTTATTTCGGCATCACATCAACAGCCGCTGTTCTGCTATCATGCATGCGTAAAAGTTAATATGGGCAGCCGGTATAAAAAAACAAGTGCAGAGAAAAACAAACAAAAAATTTCAGGTTATGTGCTAGGCTTTTCATTGATAAACATTGACATGACAGTTATCGCACAACTGCAGCGCCGCCTACCTAGAGCATACCGACATACATTTGAATTGTCGGTTTAAAGTTTTACACAAGTAGCAGACCGAAGATGAACGTCTGTTCTCTGTGCTTACAGTGCGTCACGAAGTGCGAGTCGATTCTTCCAAGCTCTTTGTCCAGCCCAACAAAGCCACCAAGCCAAGCCAGTAGAACGTTGACCCAGCCAACAAAGGTTGCGTAAGTCCAATAATATGGAACGATGTACGATGACCCTTTCTCGACGTAACGTAGAACGTAGAAAGCAGCGACTTCTTTCTCGAAATAAATTATAATTTTCTCCGTACTGTGCGGAATCACTTTTAGAATTTCACCCGCTAGGGGACTTTTTCCCGTAGCACTGATAGTTTCTTTATATGGTTTCAGTTCGTTTATTCACGGATCAATGTTCACGTTAGATCCGTCTGAATTTGATCGGCACTTTCACGATCACCACTAAACTGTTCTTTTCAACCGATTTAACTTTTTTCACACACGTTAGTGATCCGGTTCGAAGGACCAATTTTATGTTCGGGTTCGCGACTAACACTAAACGCGGTGAAAATTGTAGGAAAGGATAAACACTGTTCGAGGGTTACTGAACTTTATTGCTCGCCTGATTATTTTAATAGGAATAACACGGTAGGTGCGTAAGGTTTCAGAGTATATTTTGAACTGAGTTAGTATATCTATCGTATATCTATACGATCAGTACTGAGATCGTGTGTAGAGATCCGAACGGAAAGCGAACTTAATAAGTAATCGATCTAGAGGTGTTCCTACTCTAACAGATAACAGTGATAAGCCTTACACCAAATGTGCTTGAGAGAAAGAGCAAAATCTATTTTCGTTGTTTGAGGATTAATAGGGTATATACTCAATTTAGTTCCTTAACAAGCTCCAACAAACCATTTATTATGCTCACATCTTGTATAATCTTTTCACACAATATGAGCAGAAATATGTTTTATTGAATTAAAAATTGATAAAAACCAAAATAAATCCTGTTTATTTTTAGAGTGTTACTACGCCTTAGGTTTTTCGCCTGTTAAACTGCCAACACTGGAAGCTCTCCGTTACATTATGACATTGTGGCATCTTGTTTGTTATTACGCTTACACTCCTCAGTCACATTAATCAAGCGGCGAGGAATTACGACTCAGTGTTTTCAATTTTTAAAGACGTCGAATTCTAAAGTTCTGTCCAAATAGAATTCGGAATCACTTATTGTTTTGCAGCGGCACGGAAAGTTACCGCTGCAAGAATTCTTTTACAGCGGTTTGTTTACCTAGGCACCTTTCTGTGGTAAAAATTTCACGCTGTTTCGTGCAGTGAGTCAAAAGTTATTCCAGATGGAAGCCGAGAGGAGAGAAAAAATTCTGCACACCTACGTTGATAATCCAACGTACTCCGCAATAAAAATCGCAAAAACGTTGAAAATCGCCAAATCAACCGTGTATGATGTGCTCGAACGTTTCAGGGAGCGAAAGCGCGTGCATCGAGTGCCTCGAGGTAAGCGTCGGAGTGGCACATATGACCGCAAGCTGAACCAAAAGGTGTTTAGAACCGTCAGAGCAAACCCTGGACTATCAGATAATAAAATCGCACAAAAATACGCTGCTGCTCGCAGTACCGTTCGAAGAATTCGTTTGCGAGCAGGATGTCGTTCTTATCGAGCCAGCAAGCAACCAAACAGAACGTTGAAGCAAAGTTTCGAAACCCAAAACTCGAGCTCGGAAATCGTACCAGCAGGTTTTGACGAAGTACCAAGGACGCCGGCTCATCGACGATGAAACCTACGTCAAAATGGATTTCGGACAGCTTCCTGACCAGAAATTCTACATGGCGACGGCACGAGGAGATGTTCCTGCGAAGTTTAAGTTTGCTTTTATGGACAAATTTGCCAACAAAAAACTGATGATTTGGCAAGGGATATGTAGCTGCACAGCAAAGACCATAGTGTTCGTGACGAATAAGACGATGGACTCGAAGTTGTGCAAGGAAGAATGCCTCAAAAACCGCGTACTACCTTTCATTAAAGCCCATAAAGGTCCCGTGAAGTTTTGGCCAGATTTGGCGAGTAGCCACTACAGCCGAGAAGTCATCCAGTGGTACCGCGATAATAACGTAGATTTCCTCGATAAAAACATAAATCCACCCAACTGCCCGCAGTTCCGGCCTATCGAGGAATTTTGGGCAATAATGAAGCGGAAGCTTAAGAAAAGTGGAAAAACGGCTCGGGACGCGACTCAGATGACCAAAATGTGGAACAAATGTGCCAAGGAAGTTGACTCCGGAGATGTGCAGCGTTTGATGGGAAGAACAAAGAAGAAAGTTCGAATTTGCATTAGAAACGAAGAGAAATGATTTTTATTGATATTTTTTTCCTTAAACAACAGTGAATTACCTCTGTTTTGATGTATTAAACTTATTTGTACGGCAATCCGTTGCCGAGATACAGATGATTTTATTATTCAGGATTCTAAATGGACATAGCTTTATGCTTCACGTAGTCTAGATACTACTAGGTAAATCAGAGGTTAGTGATACTATCGAATGAACATTTTTCTTACTATACTATTTGAATTGCGGATTCTTTATAATGTTTTTACAGTCATGGACATAGACAACGCCATGGAATCAAAGCTGCGACATGGAATAAGAAGACCTGAGGGCTGGACCAATTATGGTTTAGGTGACCGTGGAGGAAACGGAAAAAAGAATTGAGAAATGCGCGAATATTCGTGCCTAGCTAAGGTTGATATACAGCGTTTGAGTTGATCTGAACAAAGGTCATAAGACCGCCAAGCAGATCGTAAGGAATCCACCCGTTTTGCACCAAGGCTATCCAAACCAGGCAACCAAGTTCGTGTGCTTTCTGGTCCGCGAGGTTCCAGAGAAGCGGGTCATGAAATTGCTGAATTACTGAACCTGTAGACGAATGAATTTTCCTCGGAACTGCACGGAAGGATCTTGATGATAAGTTAGTACCTTTGACACTGCTATAGATTCTATCGGGGGAGGTTTTGAGAAACAAATCTTAAGAAATGGATCGGTTTGTATTGAAAGTTCTTACCTTTCGGGTCCGTACGGGAAATTTCAACCATCGAAGTATTAGTAGATGCTCGCAGTGCGGTATCCATGCGATACAATTCGAATAACGGAACGTCAAAAACGGATCGACAGTGCGAACCAGCGTGCCTTATGTGGTTTGAATGGGTGCATCTGCCGGACGAATTAAATCCGGAATCTGTGGGACATTTTGAGAAAGAGTTGCTAATAAGTATCTGTCGATATAACTTGCATATGAACATGCAAAAAAACATTACCTTTTAGATCCGTGCAGGAATTGTGAATAGAGGTCTTGGACGCAGTATTTATACGGGAAGATACGACAGACGGATGATAGGCGATACCTAACCAATCAACTGAATCTTTCTGGTCCCTCGGGTTCGGACACGCATTTGTGACTGACGAATTGGATTATTTATTATTATTATTATTTATTTATTCGTCAACAGATAAAAATGTTAAACCCAATGACTACTAGATAACACTAAATTACATACAATAACTAACACATACATCTTCGGAAACAACGCTTATTAACATCACGGGATACATTAAAATTAAACACGTTATAGCTGCTGTTGAAAACTCGACACGTGCTTAGCACAAGTTTGTCGTAGTTGGTCCTTGAATAACGGTTTATAAAAAAAGATTGTAAACGTAGGTTCCGTCGTCGATAGTTGATGTTCAAGAGACCAAGTAAAGACCAAGTTTTCCTGAAGGAGGTCATCAACAAAACACGCTTTGGCCACCATACGCCTCCCTTCTTACAATTCCAGGCTGATGAGCTTACACCGACTTTCATAACTTGGCAATCTGCGAGGGTCTTGCCAACGAAGATGTCGCAAAGCAAAGCGTACAAACCTTCGCTGAACGGCTTCGATCTTCTGGACTGCGTTTTGGTAGAAAGGGGACCAAACGACTGCACAGTACTCCAAAAAAGGACGAACCAAAGAGCAGTATAGAGCCTTCAGACAATAAATGTCTTTGAAGTTTTTTTGCGAAGCGGAAGATGAATCCTAACTGCGATGAGGCTTTCGAAACAATATAGGCAATGTGGTTCTCGAATGACAATTTTGAGTCGAGCATTACTCCCAGATCCTTGACTGCTGTTTCACCTTTCAAGCGTGTTCCTCCAAGGATGTACTCGTGGAGATACATCGCACGTTTTCGGCCAAAGGAGATAGCCGAGCATTTGGATACATTTAAGGACATTCTGATGATCCGGTACCAGTCGTCGAACACTTGTAGTTCCTGCCTAAGGAAATCGGCGTCTTCTGGACATTTTATGACATAGTACAGCCTTAGGTCGTCCGCGTAGGATAATTTCAGGCATCTGAGGACCAAGTTCACGACGTTCATATATAACAGGAAATGGAATGGACCAAGGTGGCTGCCTTGCCGGAACGCCGGATGTTACTGAAAAGCTGGACATAAAACGCACATAAAACGGCATAAACGTGTTGGTCAGGAGAAATAGTATGTGAATAGTCATGGACCAGCCTTTGGAGATCAATTAGCTTGGATACAGCACTTAGTGCAGCAGTTCCACGATAGTTGGTGACGGATCGTTTGCATCCCTTTTTGTGTATTGGGTAAACAAACGACTCTTTCCAGCATTCAGGAAACGCACCGGAAGTTAATGACAAATTGAAGACCGTAGCCAGGGGCGCAGCGAGTGTGTTAAGGCAACGCTTCAGGACAATTGAAAGAATACCATCAGGACCGCATCCAGTTGAGCTTTTCATCTGCTTCCCTGCTAAAATCACCATATCACTATGGATGGTGAGTGCAGAGCCAAATACAGACAAGCGGGGAACATTGCTAGTAGCAGCTTCGAGGCCAGAATTTCGTCGCAGAAGACACTGCTGAACTGCGTACGGAACAAGTTGGCGATATCCGCGACAGAGTCAACTTCGTGACTGACGGATGGTGGAGGGTAAACCGGTTTCCTTCCGTTGTTCATTCACGAACCGCCAAAAGCTTTTCGGTTTCGTTTTGAGACGACTCTGCAATTGAGACTGATGAGAGTTGTACAAGCTGTTATTGAGGTGTTTGTAACCGTCGTTGGCGCGTGCGTACTTTGTCCTAGTATAATCGGTGCGATATTTGCTGTTTTTCCTCAGAGCAGCCCTTTTAACTCGTTTCAAATGTTTGAGGTCGGAATTAGACCAAGCAGGGTTGGGATGCTTACGGTTGAGTTTCTTAGGCACGAATTCATCAACGGCGTACAGCAAAATACCACACATAGTCGAAGCAGGAAAATTCGCATCCCCGTTTGCAAGGGTCGTGTTCCAATTCACGCCGGCGAGAAAGTAGTCAGCATGGGTGAAGTCATAATAAACGTTTTCGATGTTGTCATGGAAGCTGTACTTAGGATTAAACTTTTGACAAGCGGTGTCGGTGCTTGAAGAACGGAACTTCTTTGACCCAATTCTTCGCTAGTGAAACCAAGATCCAGTAAAAGGTTCTTCGCGTTTGGAATGCCATTAACTTGCCGAAGTCTGGCGGTACAATAAGCATCAAGCAAGGAGAGCGAAGCCGGTCTGAATGACGAACAGGAATTGTCTGGATAGCGGAAGCCGTTAGTGTGAGGTTAAAATCTCCCACGATGACGATGTTGTCGCTGGGTCCCATTTGTGACACGATCCAATCGGAACCGTTTTGACCAGCATGTGCAAGAGTTGTGACAATATGAGGGTTGTCGCTTCTAAAAAATACTACCGCGATAAGAACACACTTGCACACTGCAAACAGCCACTCACTAGATAAATTCTCTGCACTTTTGGCATTTTTCGATTAGAATTTGTTTTCTTCAACGCGAAGCAAAACCATTTGATAAAATCTCGATGAAACCTTATCCTTAGCAAGTAAAGCAGGTAAAAACTATCGACGGCGTAACAACAATCAATGGAAATCAACAACATAATGTCCACGGCCTAATTCCAATTTGACATTTCAACGGGCGAAAATATTCGGCGAAATGACTTCTGCTTTGTGATTAGGGTGTAATGGTTATTTTCAAGTTTTTATAAAGAAAGTTATATCTACGCATAAAATCAAAAATATATACTTCAAGCTCAAGTCGGAATAAGTATATGATGAATAAAATAGTGTTTGCCTGAAATATTAAACTATTAGCCAGGATTTTAAGCTAACTGAAAAAAGCGACGGAACAGCTGAATAACTAGAGCAATGTGTGATCCGGAAAAAACGTCATAATTTATTTTTCTTGTTTAAGGATGTGCATAATTGATTTTAATGTCATTGTCAATATAAATACTAGTTCTAAAATTGTTGAATCAAAATATAATACAATATGATTTGTTTACATTTTGGCTCTTCCGCCCTTCTCAAATGTTAGTCTAGAATTGTTCAGCATCATTTATCATACCGATGGTTGATAGAAAAAAAATATAAGTTTAAATGCTGGCAACGAGGCGGCGCCACTATGATTTGCGCGAGAAAATAGTTCAAAACGACTGAAAGATGCTTGAAAGTAAGTCAAAGTTAATTCCAGTTTGACTCAAGTGCAAAACATTGTAAAAATATTTTACAAAATTTTAGTGACTATCAGGAAGTAACCGTACGTTGAATTTGCCTGTTTCGCTTTTGCCGTGTTGATATTTGTTATCAAATATTGGCTGTCATTTTTTTCCGTAGCGTTCTCGCGTTCTGCCAATGTTTCTTGCAGAAAGAAGTAGTTGTTTTTTTTCGATTGCGATATCTTAGGAGCAGCGTACCGGGCTTTTATTTGGTGTAATTTCTTGTTGTTTTTTTATTAATGTTATATCGATTTTCTATCGATCAGTGGTTTACTGTTTCTATCCTTCTTAACAGTCCTTTGTTTTATTTGCTCCTTAAGTCCCCTTTTTCGTTTGTTTCTTTCTCCCATATGTGTTCCGATTCTCTGAAACAACGGATTGAAATCACTTAGATCTCAATAAACCTTAGCTGTCGTTTTGAGTTGACCTTATCAGCCGAAAATATACAATATCCAGAATAAAATTTAAAAACTAAACTCGAAAGATTCTCCGAAGATTGTTCCCATCTTGGAGTAACAATTTACCCACCTTGTGTCACCCCATAGCGAGGAAAAGTTTGAGCAGTAGAACCGAGCAAGAATCCAGCCAGAAAAACGGGATCCGAAAATGAAAGAAAACTCATTGACACTTCCAGGCTGCAGCCATCGTGGTGTTCTTGTTTCTGCCCGGTTAGTTCGTTGACTGACTACCCACTGACTGTCCGAGTTTTCCTTTTCTGTTTTGTTTCTCTCCGTTTTCTTGATTGCCAACTTTGATACCCACCGCTTGCTGCGATCCTGCTGAACGGAACTAATATATTTTGGGAAAAACCGTTCCCTAGTTGGGTTGCTGTGTGTGTGTGTGTGTGTGTGTGTGTGTGTGTGTGTGTGTGTGTGTGTGTGTGTGTGTGTGTGTGTGTGTGTGTGTGGGTGTGGTTTCTTTGTTCTTCATCTTGTTATACACAGACTGCTTGTTGATACTTAGGTTGTGGTTTTATTTATTGATTCCTAGGAACTATATTGGACACCATAATTGGAGAAAGCTCCCACTCCCCCTCTACAGTCGGTGCGGCGCTTTTCACTTTGGTCGGATTAGTGCGAAATATTATTTTCGGAACGCTGAGTGGAAGTTTGGTGGAAGGGCGATCGAATAGAGCGATTAGCCGCTTTTGGTTTGCGAAATTGAATGCTTTTTCATCTCACTAATCTTAGGGTTGTTGGATGTTTCACTTCGATTGAAATCGATGTTCATGTTCTTCTTCTTTCAAGCTTCTGAAACGAGTGTTTTATCGGCTCACAAATTATTTTTCTACAGTTCAGTTGTTAACTAATAGATTTGGTGTCATTAGGCCGAATGGCTCATTGGGTCGAAAGTTGAAAATTGAACTTAATATGCCATGAAACTTCGCTTATGAACTTTCATGGGTGATCTAATATCAAAACTTTTAATCTGCCATGTCATATCAAAACATATTTCAAGAAACACTGAATTCAATCTTCCACAAGGCCTATTTTTTCGAAGATTAAATTCAGTATATCATGAAATCTTTTTTGACATGAAATATCTGAACTTTTATGGGAAATTTCATCTTCTTTAAATGATACCGACAGTAATCAATAATTTTTAGTTCTATTCAGTGTGTTGCATGCTTAAGATATGGTTTTACAATGCTCCTGAAAAAAATTGCAAAGCAATAAATTCATCTCCCTATTAGAGGTTTTAATTTGTATACAACCCATCAGAATTACATTATAGATGTAAACGTTATAATTAATTACATCATAGATGACAAACTTTTTTTTGGCACATGAGCAAATAGCAGGGTGGCCACAGACTAAGGAAAATCGGGAAATGCGGAAAAAGGGAATGGGAAGGGGGAAAGGGTAAGGGGGTTGTGTGGGTGGTGGGGTGGGGGATGAAGAAAAGTGGTGTGGGGGAATTTTTGGTTTTTTGTGTGGGGGGAGGTTTTGGGGGGTTTGTGTGGGGGTTTTGGTTTGTGTGTTTGTTTTTGGGGGGTTTGTTTTGGTTTTGTGTTGGGTGTTTAAAGGGCGAATACGAAATTATTGCGACACCGAAAATGTCATGCCAAGTTTCTTATAATGTTTAGAATCAAACCAAAATTTTAGGGTAGTTTTATACATATATTTACTTCAAAAATCAAAAGAAAAGTTAATCGATGGAGCCTTGAGTGTAAAATTGAACGCATTTTCGCTTGATGCCCTCCATCAAAGTCTTTACAGTGTCATTCGGTACCAGTTTCTCAGTTTTTTTTTCCATTTTCTTAACATGTCCTTCTCGTCTTTGACTGTCTTCTTGCTCTTCCGAAGTTCCCGCTTCATCATTGCCCAGTACTGCTCCACCGGGCGCAGCTCCGGACAGTTTGGCGGATTCATGTCCTTTGGAACAAAATGGACAGAATTGGCCTCATACCACTCCAGGACACTTTTAGAATAGTGGCATGATGCCAAATCTGGCCAAAATGGCGGAGCTTCGTCGTGCTGCTGCAAGAACGGCAAAAGGCGCTTCTTGAGGCACTCAGATTTGTAGATCTCGCCATTTACTGTGCCCTTTGTCACGAAAGGCTCACTCCTCAGTCCGCAAGAGCAGATGGCCTGCCAAATGAGATATTTGGAGGCGAACTTCGACATTTTCTTCTTCTTAAATTTGTCGTCCACATAGAACTTGCTCTTGCCGGTGAAAAACTCCAACCCCGGAATTTGCTTAAAATTTGCTTTTACATACGTTTCGTCGTCCATCACACAGCAGCCATATTTTGTCAGCATCTTCTCGTAGAGCTTCCGTGCCCGAGTTTTAGCCGTTGATTGTTGCCGCTCATCGCGGTTTGGGAAGTTCTGTACCTTGTATGTATGTAGTCCAGCTCTCTTCTTTGCATTCTGGACGTAGCTCTGCGACATGCCGACCTTTTTAGCCAAATCACGGCTTGAGACCTTGGGATTTGCTTTAATCATCCGCTTCACCTTTCCCTCCGTCTTTTTGTTCTCCGGTCCCGGTTTTCTTCCAGCTCCTTTGCCGTGATCCAACGTCAACCGCTCCTGGAACCGCTTCAACACTCTGGAGACGGTTGAATGGTGAATGTTCAACATTTTTCCCAACTGCCGGTGCGACAGCTCAGGAAATTCCAGGTGTTGGGAAAGAATGTGTTCTCTCGACTCGCGTTGGTTCACCTCCATTTTCGTTGAATCGAAAAACACGACTTCGAGTTTGACAGCATGTGAACAATACACATCAATGAGAAAGTGTGCAAAATTTGGTTGATTTTTACCCAATGGTAAGAAAGTTATGCCCTGTTGAATGTGTCGCAATAATTTCGTGTTCGCCCTTTATACAGGGTGTGGCAGAAAATAATGTGAAAATTTGTTCTATTTCTTTCAAATCCCATTTTCAACTAATTCAAGCAATAATATCAACATTTTCGAGTGCAGTTATCTTTATAAAGTCCTTTTAAGCAAATTTATTCAATGTATCCTCCATTTTTATTAACAACATCCTCGAGCCGATGCTGGAAGCCAGAGCATGTCTTTCGGACGTAGTCCTCCGACATTGGCTGCCATGTGCGTGTTATGGTTGACTTCAGGGTTTTCACATTAGGGTGTGATGTTTTGCAAGCTCGTGCTTCAACATATGCTCAAATCGAATAATCCAACTGATTAAGATCTGGACTGCTGGGGGGCACAAATCCTTCGGCCAAAACTTCAAGTTATCGTTCAACCATTGTTGGGTTCGATTCGACGAGTGACACGGCGCTCCATCCTGCTGTAGGACAACGTTTTGGTCCTCGGAGAAGTTGGCCTTCACCCAGGGAAGCACTTGGTCCTTTAAAATACCGATATACCGATCGGTATTGATTTTAACTCCAGCATCAATGAAAACAGGCGGCATTTTCAAACCGTTGGACGCTACCAAGCCAAACATCATGACACCTACCGGGTGTTTGGTTTGAAATTTGAATTTCACTTTTTCCGGAACATTCCCTTCATTTTTCCCTTCTTCAACAAGGAAAGCAATCTCTTGGAACGAGTCACTCGTAGTTCCTTGACCCGGTCCGTAATCAAGTGGCGTTTCACTCTGGCTCTGGAAAATGCATGTAGATCTTCTTTGATGATTCTCCGCATGGATTTCCCCGAAATATTGGCTTCCTTTGCAAGTTTTCATATGGAACGCAGCGGGTTGCGAGCAATTTTTGCACGGACCGATTTGATCACGTTCGGCGTGCGTGAAATGCGCGAACGTCCGCTTCCCGACTTTCGCTGCTTAAGACCATTCTGCAGGGACTTTTTTATGCGGTTAACTGTTGCCAAATGGCACCCTACCACCTTGGCAATCTCTTTCGGCTTCTTATGGGCGAGCAACAAACTGGTGATCACTTCTTTCGCGAACATTTTGACGAATTTGCAATTAAACAAATAGAATGTCTGGATGCAGCACTTGAAAATAAACATAAACAAATACACTTTCGACAGAAATTAGTCACAAGCTGCACGAATTAACCCAATTCTCAAGTTTGAACATTTTCGCATTATTTTCTGCCGCACCCTGTACATTGGTATTCTTGTGGAAATCCCCGCAGAAAATTCTGCCGAAATTTGTGGAGCAATCTCTTGAGGAACTTTGAAACAAACACATTTCCAGCGGAATATTTGAAGACATTATTGAAGTAACTTTCAAAGAACTGTATGTAAGAATCCTTGCAGACATCCTAGACAAAATTCAAAAAATAATTCTACCTTAGCCTCTTGCGTAATTTATAAAGTTAAGAATTAAATATATGAGATTATCGAGTTCGTGCAGAATTTTTTTAGATTCCTCCTACAAATCAGGCTTTTCTCCAAGAATCACTTCAGGAATTACCTTATAATTTTTGTTTAGTTCTTTCAGGTGTCTTCCAGTTATTCCTGTAGAATGACAAAACTTTACAAGTTCATGGATCAATCCAAAAAAATTTTATCACAAGCGGCTTTGAAAATCTTAAATTTGAGGTTTTTGAATGGACAAGCAATTGCCAAAAATCTTAAAAATTTCGGTTCATTTAAAAAATCTGTAATCTTTATATGCAGATATGTGTATAAAAAAAAAACTAAAAAAATCTATACCAATCTAGATAAATCTGTACATACAGCAGTATGTTGAATTTAGAACGATAGCAAAGCATTATTTTTCTGTTAAGTGAAACCGCATACAGGGCAAGGCCCACGCTAGGATGGTGGCTTCCTACATACAAATAAAACAAACAAATAGAATGCAGCACTTGAAAGTAAACATAAACAAATACACTTTCGACAGAAACTAGTCACAAGTTGCACGAATTAACCCAATACTCAAGTTTGAACATTTTCGCATTATTTTCTGCCGCACCCTGTAAGTTTGTATCGAAAAATCGGTAAAATGGGCTGTCTAGGACCATCCAGGACGATCTTTTTCCTTTAAACCGGGTCAGTTTTTCAGATTGGTATTGTGTTTTCCTTCGGAAGAACTGCTAATGTTAACTTTCCACGGGTATTAAAAAAAACTGACATATAAGACATCATGCTCAATATTGACCCGGATTTCAACCCTTTCTAGAATTATGAAATTTCAACCTAGACACAATGCTGCACCCCATTTGAAAGGTTATGGTCTCAAAAATGCATTGGTGGTGGAAAAACCTGGTTTCAGTAACATTTGCCACCGGGAATCTGGGAAGGAGGTTTTGATTTCTATGTGTAAGCAGAATTATATACAACACATTCCAGACTTGCTGTAGAGGGTTGCCGTCTTCGACGAAGTTTCTCAGTATGTCATTTGTCGTCTTTTGACTTCATCATATTAGTTCCAGATCAGGCCGTGAAGATGGCGCTGCGGTTTATCTTTGCCAAATGAAGCGCTAGAGTGTTGCCGCCATGAGCAAAGTTTCTTATTATGTCATTTTTTCGTGTTTTGTCTTTATCAGATAAGTTCCATATCTTGCCGCAGATGTGGCGCTGCAGTCTATCTCTTCCAAATGAAGCACTAGAGAGTGCCTGTCTTCGGCAAAGTTTTTTCGTTTTTTCTTTGGTGGTTTGGGGGGTTTTCTTTTTGGTGGGTTTTTTGGCAATGGGGGTGGGGGGGTGGCTCTGGGAAGGTTTTTCTGGGGCCATTGGTGGGATTATTTGTGTTGGTTTTTAGGGGTGGGGGGTTTGGTGGTAATGGAGGTGGGGGGGGTGCGGTTTGGTTTTTGGGGGTATTTGTCCCCTTTTGTTCTTTTTCTGGTTTTCAATTGGGGGAGATGGTGCTCCATTATATCTATGTCCTGAAGAGGGGGGGGGGCGTGGCGGGGGTTGTTATTTATAATTCAGTCAGTTGGTGGGGGCGTTGGTTTTCATTCTTAGTTTGTTGTTGACGCTTGTTGTATGTCGTTGTGTGGTGTTTTTCTGGGGAATCGATGATGTGAATGAGCAATGGGGGTTAAAAAATATCAGGCGGCAGTTCTCTAAAGCTTTATAACCTTGGTTTTGGGCAGGTTTGGATTATTAATAAAAAGGACAAAATAGGGGAGATGTTGTGGGGGTTGATTGGTGTTGGTGCAGTGTGCGTGGGTTGGACTGAATAAAGACGAATGGGAGGGATTTTATCTATGGCTGAGTTTGAAAGGTAAGGGGCGTACTGTGGTAAGGGCTGGAATGGATTTATTAAGCAGGCGTGGGGGTGCGGGCAGGCTGGGTAGTTGCGGTGGGGGCTGTGGACATGTGATTTTTGTGATTTTTTATTTTTTCTTTTTCTCTGGGTGTGGCGGTAGTGTTGGGGCTGTGGGCATTGGGTTTATCTGGTGATTTCAGTGATTTGGTATGTGTGTGTGCAGCGGAACTTATGGCGAGGAGGTAGGGGTGTGGGGGGAACGGGTATGTGAAGTGTAATGATATTTTATATTTTTCAAGTGGTGCGGACTTATGTCGTGGCGGGGGGACCGCGGCACGGTTGGAGATGGGAATGATTGATGAATAGAGGTGTAGACTGTTATTGGTGATTGCTGTGGGCGGGATTGGGCTGTATGTTTAGTGAACGGATTCTTTGTGTGGTGGGGCGGGACGGTGTTTCCTTTTTTTTGGTGTTGGTGGTTTGTGACCCTTTTCAAATTTATATAAATAAAAATGAGTTGGGGTTTCCTTTGTCACGATTTAACTCGGAGACTGCTGAGCCGATCGGCGTGAAAATTTGTATGCAGGGTTTTTTGGGGCCGGGGAAGGTTCTTAAGACAGTAAGAGACCCCTCCCTCCTCTGAAAAGGGGGGCTCCCATACAAATGAAACACATATTTCTGCATAACTCGAGAACTGATCATGCAAAGGAACCCAAATTTAGCATGCAGAAGTTTTTGGAAGCAAGAAATGTTTCTATGGTAGTTTGAGACCCCTCCCTTTTCTAGAAAGGGAGGCTCCCATACAAATGAAACAAAAGTTTCTGCATATCTCAAGAACTAATCAAGCAAATGGAACCAAATTTGGCATGTGGGGTTTTCTGGTGGCGAAAAATGTTTTTATGGTGGTTTGAGACCCCTCCCCTCTCCTAGAAGGGGTGCTGTCATACAAATGAAACTGAAATTTCTTCATAACTCTAGATCTAATAAAGCAAATGGAACCAAATTTGGCTTGCGAGGATTTTAAAGGCAATAAATGTATCTACAGTAGTTTGAGACCCTCCTCTCTCTCTCTCTGGAGGGGGGGGGCTCCCATACAAATGAAACACAAGTTTCTGCAGAACTCTAGAACTAATCAAGTAAATGGAACCAAATTTGACATGTAGAGGTTTTTGAAGGCAAGAAATGTTTCTAAGGTAACTCGAGACCCCTCCGCCCTCTGTTAGAGGGGGGCTCTCATACTAATGAAACACAAATTTGTGCATAACTCGAGAATTAATCAAGCATATGGAACCGAATTTGGCAAGTGGAGGTTTTTGGAGGAGAGAAATGTTTCTATGGAAGTTTGAGACTCCTCCGCCATCTGAAAGGGGGAGGGAGGGGGGTTTCCATACAAATGCAACACAAATTTCTGAATAACTCGAGAACTTATCAAGTTAATGGAACCATATGTGACATGTGGAGGTTTTCGAAGGCAAGAAATATTTCTATTGTGATTTGAGACTCCTCCGCTCACTGAAAGAGGGGTCTCTCATACAAAGGAAACACGAATTTCTGCATAACTCGAGAACAAATCAAGCAAATGGAACCAAATTTGGCATGTGGGGGGTTTTGAAGGCAATGATTGTATGGTGGTTTGAGAAACCACCCCCCTCTGGAAGGGAGGGCTCCCATACAAATGAAACACAAATTTCTACCAAAAATGAGAATTATCCAGGTTACTTAAACACGTGTATTTCTCTGGTAAGAAACATGTTTTGATAGAAGTTTGAACCCCTGCTTATTCAAGAAAAAAAAACTCATTTTGAAAAAAAAAAAACCATAAACGTGCCAGTTATATTAAATTTTCCTTCATTTAGTTGCAAGCGTAGCAGCGCACGCACCGGGTTCAGCTAGTAGTACATAAAAATTGACTCTAAGGTAAAATTTCGAAATTCTACGAACGGTTGAAAGCCGGGTCAACATTGGCATTAATGTTTTGTTTCTCTTTTTTTTTTTAAAACCAACTTTAATTGTTTTTAAAAAAAATTTTTATGATTGAATGAAGAATTATGTAAAAAATTAAAAATAAAAAAATTTGGGCCGGTTGGGTTAAAAAAAAAAAAAAATATATTTATGGGGTCAGAATTGACCCAAATCTTCGGAAGTTTAATCTCACTTTTTCTTGACGAGGGTTGGGAAAATTGACACATCGGCGTTATGGTATTCACGGTAGTAGAAAACGCGGAAGTGTTTTAGGAATGAACTCAGTATATACTTCTCTTTTGGGTTTATCACGAAAATCTAGAATTGAATCAACTTTTTAGTACATCATTCCGATTCAAAATCCTAATGCACTCTATGATGCCTAAATTTTAATGATGTCCGAAATAGTTCCAAAAACTAAAAATATTCTTCTATACGTGGTCAATTTAATTTTTATTCCCTTCAGGGGTCATCGGAGTAAAAGAGAGACAGACCGCGGCATTTTTGAAAGATCTAATCATGGCAGTGATCCGAAGCTCCGGTTTTTCGATTCAGTCTACCTACTTCCTGTCAATACTGTGGTAACTTCATTTAACTGTGAAAAATGAACTGAACACGAAGCAAGCAAAAACAAACGGCATGAGAACAGACCGAAAGTGGTTCTATAGATGTTGATATGGGATATGCTCGAAGAAAGAAAGAGCTTGATTTTCGTTTGATATTGATGGTGAACCGCTTCATCGTCGCTTGACAATTATCAATTGACGATGACTTTGCCGGGCCCTGCTTACAGGTATAACTCGCCATTGACCACTGGTATAACCGAACCGATTACACCAGCAGAAAACCGTAGCTAGAACCCGTGCTCGAAAGCTGTATGACTACCTGCAATCCGGTAGATGCAGTGGACTTCGGACAACTTCCAGGATTGAAGTTTCACAAAGCGAAGGCTCGAGGAGCACATTGCTCGGAGATAGTCAAATCACGAACTTAATTGTAAGGTCTGTATCCGCAATAATCCGGACACCACAAAACAACAAAAAAACATAAATTTCGCATTATATTTCCGTCGTAGTTGTTTATTTCAGATTCATGGGAAGTGTTTTAACAATTCGTGAAGACAAAACACAGTTATTCGTTGCATAAAATTTTCGAACTTTGCGCTTAACTCCGTCCATTAGGGTTTGCACAGACTCTTCAGAAATCGTAGAAGCCGTATTTGTCCAAATTTGCTGCAAGTGTTTGATGTCTTTGATTCCTTGCTTCTTTCCAGAAAGCTTTCCTTCATCAGAGCCCAATATCTCTCGATTGGTCGTAGCTCTGGGCAATTTGGCGGGTTTGAGGTTTTTGGTACGATGTACACTTAAAAAAATAAATTTGAATCCTGGGAAGCCGTCTTTGTCCAAATTTGCTGCAAGTGTTTGATGTCTTTGATTCCTTGCTTCTTTCCAGAAGGCTTCCGCTTCATCAGAGCCCAATATCTCTCGATTGGTCGTAGCTCTGGACAATTTGGCGGGTTTGAGGTTTTTGGTACGATGTGTTCACTTGATTTGCTTGGTACCACTCCATTACAGTTTTAGCATAGTGGCATGATGCCAAATCGGGCCAGAACAGAGGTTTTTCTTTGTGACTTTTGATGAAGGGCAAGAATCGCTTCTGCAGACACTCTTTCTGATAGATCTCCTTGTTGATTGTGCCTGTAGTGACGAGAGGTTTACTCTCTTTGCCACACGTGCCACTACGGAACATTAATCCTCCGTAATTACATTTTACTTTTTTGAACCTCTCGGCTATAACGCACATGAAAAAATGGTGGGATAAAATCACCAAAACAGTGGGCAAGTGCGTTGCTCGACGCTTGATGGGTGGTAAGGCTTGCTTCATTTAGAATTGGAACAAACTTTTGCTCATATTGTGGCGCTCCTGGTGGACGGATTTGGAAGTTCTTGGCGCCCACGTGTCGGGAATTTTGTCAGCTTCACGTATGTATTTTTGACATTCCGCAAATCGACTGTACTTTGTAAACAATCAACATGGAAGCCGAAAGAAGGGAAAAAATTGTGCACAGTTATTTGGAAAATCCATTGTGGTCTGCATCTAGGCTAGCTAAACAGCTGAAATTGCCCAGAAATACCGTATGGCGCGTTATCAAACGGTATAAGGAAACATTGACGACGATTCGGAAGCCTCAAGCCAATCGTCGGAGTGGAACTGTCGACCGGAAACTGCGTGGTAAGATTTTGAAGACGATTAAGAGGAATCCCAATCTGTCGGACCGTGATTTGGCCAGAAAATTCGGTGCTGCCCATAGTACCGTGAGGAGAACTCGACTCCGGGAAGGAATCAAGTCGTATCGAGGTAGCAAACAGCCAAATCGGACCATAAAACAGAATGGTGTGGCCAAAATCCGTGCTCGGAAGCTATACGACCAGGTGCTGACCAAGTTCGACGGGTGTCTTCTGATGGACGATAAACCTATGTCTATGCTGACTTCGGGCAAATCCCAGGTCAAAAATTTTACTTGGCAACGGCTCGGGGGGATGTTCCAGCCAAATTTAAATTTGTTTTTGCCGACAAATTTGCACGAAAATTCATGATTTGGCAGGGCATTTGCAGCTGTGGCAAAAAAACGAAAGTTTTCGTTACAAATAAGACAATGACGTAGACAATGGTATACCAAAAAGAGTGTCTCCAAAAACGAATTTTGCCGTTCATTCGATCCCAGGACCATTCCGTAATGTTTTGGCCAAATTTGGCAAGCTGTCATTACAGCAAAGTCGTTCAAGAATGGTATGCAGAGAAAGGGGTCCAGGTTGTTCCGAAAAACCTTAACCCACCCAACTGCCCCCAGTTCCGCCCTATTGAGAAATACTGGGCAATCATGAAGAGGAGACTCAAGGCAAAGGGAAAGGTTGTCAAAGACATCAATCAGATGAAGACCTGGTGGAATAAGATAGCTAAAACGATGGACGAAGAAGGTGTGCGCCGCCTAATGAGCCGTGTTACAGGAAAAATTCGAGAATTCCTTTGAAACCGTGACGAATAATTTTTATCCGTATTTTTTCTTAAAAGTATGAAGAAAACGCTGCATTTGTATAAAAAAAAGATCTTGAATTCAATAATAAATAACTGAAATACAGGCAATTGTTTTTGTTCCAATACTATCTGAAGCAAGCTTTATTAAGGGAAAAGTTCGAGAATTCCTGCGAAACCGCGACGAATAGTTCATTTCGTATTTTTTTCTTAAAATATAAGGAATAGTACGTACTTCTGTTAAAACCGTTTTCAAATCCGTTTCTTAAAATCCGAAATTGCCCTAAATGAAGCTGTCCCATTGCTAAGTGGGCCACGCTTTAGAACCAAAATTTCAATCAGTAATCCGTTCCAAAAATAGATGCCTTCCTCGGTAAGCAGAGGTCGCAATTGCCAGACGTTCGACAGCCAAGGCTGAATGCATTCAAATTTTACAACTTCTGTATCCTTCGTCGTTTGCCGTCGCATCCCATTCGGGTACGGATTACTTCATCGTTTTAAATTGAACGAAAAGGACCGGGTCGGCCATTGGGGACCGTTTACCGGCCCATATAGCGTTGGATTTTATGAGACTTTTGGTCCGGTTCGTTCGTTTGCTCCATATTTTTTTTTTCACTTTGCCTCAGTTCCCACAAGGGCGGCTCTCTCAGTGCAGTTTACGACACACGTCAGGCCAGTTTTCTTCCTTCAGCTTGGCTGCAGTGGAGCAGCAATAAGGTAGGCATTGTTGATGTGCCTCGACTGAAACTGAACTCTGAAACCTTTTCCTTTTACGTGAGGGTGTCCAATTTCGTTCCAAACGAAAACCCGAGGAGGTTATATTGATTCCGCAAACGAACTGCGGAACATTAGGCGGCCGTGTTGGCGCTTGGTTAATGGTTCCAAGGTGATTTTTGCAGAATTACTGCTCCCAAGGGCGGTTCATCAGCTGAAAAACACTCAACTTAGTCAGTCAGACTCATGGAAAGTGAATCTAATTAGTAACCATTAATCACTGAGAGCGATAAAACTTTTCGCTTCTATAGAATTTCCAATAAAGCCACAAGCAGCACCGCCTGCCCCGACCAAAATGGAGAGTGAAAAGTTGGTTTTCCCTCTCAGGGTGGGACAGTGAGATCAAAGTTTTACAGCTTTTTAATCACATCGTACCGACGGTAAAAACACGCTTGAATGAGAGTGAGGTATTACCATCCTGGCACTCATTCATGATTCCGTCAGGCGATTTTAATAGCAACAACAACATTGACTCAAAGGTCAAGTGAATGAGGAGTAATCTTGCGGAAGCAATAAATTTCACCGATGATTTTACGGGTCATAAATCATTATTTGTTGGGATGTTGCCAACGGTAGAAAGGAGGTAAATTAACGGCGAACTTAGCAGCATTTATGCAGTCTAATGGTTCTCCGTTACAGTTTCTGTTTAACTCGGAAAGCTGAACTCATTTCTTAGAGTATTATTATAAAGGGTGATACGGTCAAAATTTGGTCAAGGGAAAACGCGTGTAAATCGGTGAAATCGTTTATTTAAAAAATCAAATTAAATTTCTTTTTCAAGTTCAATTAGTATAAAATTCAGGAAAAATATTCAGTTAGGCTTCCGCTTTTCCAAATCCGAATTGCCGGGCCTTACGCTTGACCCCTGCCATCAGATTTTGTACAGCCACCTTGTCCACCTTCTTCGCCGCAGAAAGCCAGTTTGCCTTGAACTGCTGCTCGTCCTTAGCAGTTTTTTTGGTCTACTTTAGGTTCCGCTTGACAATAGCCCAGTATTTCTCAATTGGGCGGAGCTCTGGCGTTTTGGGAGGGTTCTTGTCCTTGGGAACCACCTGCACGTTGTTGGCGGCGTACCACTCCATGGCCTTTTTACCGTAATGGCAAGATGCCAAATCCGGCCAAAACAGTACGGAACAACCGTGTTTCTTCAGGAAAGGCAGCAGACGTTTATTCAAACACTCTTTCACGTAAATTTCTTGGTTGACAGTCCCGGAAGCTATGAAAATGCTGCTTTTCAAGCCACAGGTACAGATGGCTTGCCAAACCAGATATTTCTTTGCGAACTTTGACAGTTTCGTGTGCTTGAAAATATCTGCTACCTTTCCCCTTCCTTTTGCCGTATAAAACTCCTGTCCCGGAAGCTGCTTGTAGTCGGCTTTGACGTAGGTTTCGTCGTCCATTACCACGCAGTCAAACTTCGTCAGCATCGTCGTGTACAGCCTCCGGGATCGCGCTTTGGCCGTCGTATTTTGTTTATCATCGCGATTTGGAGTCACTACCTTCTTGTAAGTCGATAGTCCGGCTCGTTTTTTGGCTCGATGCACAGTTGTAGACGATACACCCAGCTTATTTGCGGCATCTCGGAGAGATAGGTTAGGGTTTCGCTTGAAACTACCGGCAACTCTCTTTGTCGTCTCAGCGGCTTCCGGTTTTCGATTTCCCCCCGATCCAGACTTCCTGGCTGTCGACAAACGTTCCCCAAACACTTTAATTACATTTGTAACGGCTGATTTGGCAACTTTTAGCGATTTTGCCAACTTTGCGTGCGAGTAGCTCGGATTTTCGCGATGCGCGAGCAAAATTTTGATACGCTGCTCTTCTTGCTTGGACGGCATTTTGACAACTGAAGAGTGAATTCCAAAATCAAAATAGGAGCAACATTCTACACACACACACCTTCAAAATGAGGGGTGTTCAGGTTTTTTAAATGCAAAATTGAAAGAAATACGTCAAGTTGATATTGACCAAATTTTGACCGTATCGCCCTTTATGAAGAACACAACACAGTTACATCTGAATTCAGCAATTACATTTAACATTACATACTAACCAGCGCCATGCATTTTCGAAACTCTAAACGTCATACGATTGGTACAAGTGAACTTATCACTTTTATTAAATCAATGTTATTTGCCATTTTCTCTCGAATAATGGTTTTTAGTTTTATTACGAATAATATAGCTTGCGCTATTGTTTTAAATTTTACTAAGTGTGTGCTGAGTTCTAAACGACAATTTATAAGATCTGTTATTTCACTATATATTTTTCGCACTGCTGTTAATAAAAATTTATCCCCTTCTAGTAAACCGAGGAGGTTATCGTAAATTATTCTGCTTCCATGAAGTTTATTTATTAACGTTGTTTTTAGGAATTTCCTATTGGGCGATTTTTTTAAATTTTTATGTATGGCCATTAATTTCTTGACCAGTATATCTATTTCGACTTCCAACGTCATTTAAAATTAATTTGTACTTATCTTAC